>JAJDFE020000526.1:0-26741 GCA_021527465.2 Geoglossum glabrum | reverse complement strand
CTACGCCGAAGTGCCTCCATTGTCTATAAGCCGTCACACTACTAGCTAAGCCCTAAGATCCACGCTACGGTCTTACAGCTAAGCTCTAAGATCTACGCTACAGTCTTACATTTTGTCGACAAAAGCTAATGCAAGTAGGTATTGAGTGTCATCGAATATCAATTTCGCATGTTGACTTGTAGAAACGCCATATCTAGTTTATATCAGATGGACAATACTATACAGTAGAAGGAATATGGAGAAATATATGATATTTTCAGGGTCAATATTGTTTTTAACCCAATGTTGATCTATCTGATAAATAATTTTCCAGCTATCGCCTGTACGCAATAGCACAACCTCAATGTCCTAAAAAGATCAGAATATTATTCAAGCTAGCCAGGAAACAATCTACCTTATAGTGGAGGCCTTCCTCATTCTTATTATCGTGACCAGGAAAGAATGCATTAATCCTTGCCCCAGTCCAACAGAATACATCGATGATAAATGGGATCTATAACTTATTACGGGGGTGGGTGAAATTTTCCTCATCTATAGTCTAAAACATAATGTAAAACCGGATTAAGTTGTCTCTGCCAAATAAATGTTTTGGCTTTTTTACATTTACAATAAGATATTCCTCAGTCAGAGTGGTCCGTACCCATTAAAAAAAGCCTCATCATTAGAACAGCCAAATAGGTGTACTAGGGAGGCTTGCATTGTAAATTGAACACTTGTATTCCCTACTAATAACGGTTCTAGTAACCATAGTGAAACCAGCAAAGAACCATTCGGCAAAAGTATTTACCAAGTCAACTGTTGTCTTATTCTTAATTCTTTACTGACTAAGAGCGATGTAGAAGCGAAGAAAGTCTTTGGTAGTAACTAAGTCTGGACAAGGTGCTCCCTCTGGGAAACAGTAATCCAACTTGGGGCTTTCCACTTGTTCGGCTTTGCTCTCTTCCCCCCTTCCCTCCTTCTCTATCTCTAAACATTCGATCCACCTATGTTAAATAGTTAGTGAAGTTCTTTAAGATACCATAGTGGGATGGATGCTTACTTTGTGTAATGGCTTAAAGCCCAATCTTGATCCCTAAGAGTCTTCTTGACATATTTCCGTCCCTGCTTTGTAGTGTCCTTTTTTAATATATGTACCAACTTGGTAACCTTTATCTGTAGCTCCATTCAGTAACTCTATTGCCATAGGCGCCTTCCGACCCATTGCAGTATATATTTGGGAGAGGCCGGATAGCAAGCCAAAGCTGAACAGGCCAGAGTCGAAAGATAGCAGGCCAGGGCCGAAGGATAGCAGGCCAGAATCGAAAGAAAGCAAGCCAGAGTCGAAGAAGTGCAGCCCACAGTCGAAGGAGAGCAGCCCACAATCGAAGGAATGCAGTCCACAGACTAGAAGGGTACCTTATGCCCTTTATTTCTGGGACGGGGTCCATTTTGAGTGCCAGGTCTGCCAGGCTATGTTTGGGGTGCCGAGCGGACTCCAGGTGAGCATCACCCAGGCCCACCCGTGTCGCGCGAGTTCGGGGTGAAGCTCACCCGTGTCGCGCGAGCTCGGGGTGAAGCTCACCCGTGTCGCGCGAGCTCGGGGTGAGCCTCACCCCGCTCACCCTTTAAAGCGGCGTCAACTAGGTGAGCGCGCGTGATGGATTTACGGATTTCTGTTGTCTTCTATATGCCAAGACACGCGTTACGCTCACCGCGCAGAACTTTCGAGCTCAAGCCACCCAACCTCTGGCCCTGTTGGAGCACAATGACTTCCTCGAACCTCTCCAGTGCTGACCCGTCTCGAACTTCTACCCCCAACCCAGCCACCGCCTCCCGTTTCACCGCGCAAGCTTCGACTGCTGAGGACCTGCTCAAGTCGCAAACAGTTGGCCTCGTTCACCTCTCTGACTTCCGCAAACGCCGTGCCGAAGCCCTTGAACAGAAAGAACGGGAAGCGCAAGACAGGTCGCTTGGAAGATTCTCCGGTAGTGCGACTCCTGCGAGTGATGGGTGAATCTTTCTCTCTGTTCGCCGTAGAGTAGCATAGGACTAACCGTAAAAGCGCAGTGCGCGTACGCCGATACCTCCTAAGAAAAAGCGGAAGGCTCATGCACTTGCAAGAGGGAAGCTATCTTTCGGTGACGCACTTATTGATGGGTCGACCGAAGAGAGCAGTCCTAGGCCCGCGTCGACCGACCCGGCCGGTGATAGTTCTGAGGATGCTGATGCGTCGACAAAGGCCTCGCCAATCCCAGAAAAAGAGCCGGTGAAGAAACGACTAGGACCCAACTCTGCGGTTCCTGTCGCCCCAAAGGCAATGACCAAATCAGCACTTATGCGGGAAGCGCAGACCCGGGAACAATTACGAAAGGAGTTCCTGGCGTTGCAGGAACTGGTTAAGATGACAGAGATCTTGATACCGTTTGTTTTCTATGACGGAACAAACATTCCTGGCGGGGTGTGCAAGGTCAAGAAGGGCGATCACACGTGGTTGTTCTTGGATAAGGCAAGGAAAGTGGGTGCCGAGTTGGGTGTCGGTGGGGCTGGAGAAAGGGCAAGCAGTCGGAGGGAGTGGGCTCGGGTTGGGGTAGACGATTTAATGATGGTCAGAGGAGAGATCATCATTCCTCACGTACGTTTCCGTCCCCACATCATGTAGGCTGATGTTTTTTACCCTCTTTTCAACAAAATTGAAATAATACTAACACCTGCCCATGCCCCAGCACTATGAATTCTACTACTTCATCGTTAATAGAACCAAAGGCCCATCTGGCCACCTCCTCTTCAACTTCTCCACCCAAGCCGCTGTAACTACCAACCCCGGAGCCACCCCTGATTCCTTCAACCCCCTCTCCCAACCTTCTACCAAGCCCAAAAATAACGGTAAGCTCGATGCGGCCGATGGTAGCCTCGAGGGCTTCAATGATGATCCGAATATCACCAAGGTAGTCGACCGTAGGTGGTACGAGCGGAACAAACATATTTTCCCGGCAAGCGTGTGGGAGGAGTTCGACCCGGAGAAGGATTATACCCAGATCGTGAGGCGAGATACTGGGGGTAATGCGTTTTTCTTTCGGTGATGGGTTGGGTTTGGCGGGGAGGCTGCCGCCATAAGAGAAAATGCACAGTATCGTGGGCTGGGCGAAGGTGGAAACAGCCTTAGATATCGAATGTACATATCTTGCCGAGCCCGCTCTCCAGCATTATGGTACCACCATTTCATCATAGTGGGCGTCCCACCCAACCAGATCATTCTCCGGGAAATCCCCAACCTCTCTCTCCCCATCACCGCGGCACTAAGGCCCACCACGCCAACGCCACTACCACCCACCCGGGCCAAAAAAGCACTAAAACCAATGCGTGAGGGTTCACCAGCAAACTTAGAATCTCGTAGAAACACCTATTGCGGAATTTTTCAGTTTTTTGCCAGGCGAGGCGGGCTAGTGTCGTGATGTTTGTGAAGAGGAGGCGGAGGAGATGGGCCAGGATGGCCGTAGTTAGGTGGAGAAGGGCGGTTAGGAGCGGGGCGGCGGCGGCGGCGGCGGTGGCGGTGGTGGTGGCCGGAGAGGCGGTTTTGACGGGGAGATTTGGTTTCATTGTGGGCGTCGCCATGGTGTTTTGTATGTGCTATTTCAGTTCTGTAGGGTGTCGGGCGGTAAATAGTAATTGATAATAATCGCAAAGATTATGGTGGTGGTGCTGGGTGGCTAGTGGGAAGGAAAGAATGAAGGGAAGCCCTGCTTAAATGTTGTGCGTGTGTCCCCGTTGTTCCTCGCGGATATACAACATACATACCACACCACGCGCCCAAAAATCCCACGGTCAACTAACTCACGTCAGGGAAAATCGCATGTTCTCTAGTTTTTTATTCTTTTCTTTCTTTTTCTCCCTCACTCCTCCGGCCTGCATTGCTCGTTTCCGGCGCTGGTTCAACGGGTGGAACCACGTTCTAGATTGCGTCGTATGTAGGTACATGTATGTATGTATGTATGTATGTACGCATGTATGTATGTACCCCCTACGTTGTTGAGTTTGCTAGGTTTTGATGTCGTTGTGGTTTGTGTATTCTAGCGACGGCTCGCGGGACGCGGGAATGTAGAGGCGTGCATGGTGCTGCGATGCGGGTTGGCTCGTTTGTCGCTGGCTCTGCGAAGCTAATGCGAGATTGACGGGGGTTTGGGGGTATGGGGATTGGGAGGAACCATTCAAATTCCCTTCAGGAACGGGAATTAGTCCCACCAAGAGGTCGGGGGTTCAACGGTTGCGTCAGCTAGGCAAGGAGATTGTGTTTAGACGCTCATAAGTGCCTAAATATCTTGAAGGGAGATCTTGAAAACTTCATGGGCAGTTTCAAAAGTGGGTTCCTGGGAGATTATTCAAAACCCCCGCAGTGAAACACAACGGTTAGGGTTATCGATAACGATAAAGAAAAAGCAACTCCTCATGCTTATCAGCCCGTGACCCACTCGTTCAACAAAAACATACACCTACATGGCATTTTCACCCCTTGCTGGTCACAGGGGGAAACGTCCGTGCCTAGGTACGAATAAATCATTTGCTGGCCGAACCACTGCTGCCACTGCCTTGGTTGAATTGCATGCTATAGCCGCCGGTGTCGGGGTCTTTAATCATGTTGAAGTTATCAGTAGAGAGGCCGAAGGGTTTTAGGAAGCCATTTCCGAGCTAGCTTGCAGCGAGGACGGTCAGAGGGGTGGCGCCTCAAAGCCTGTGCTAGTTGATAAGGGGTACTACCTCCTTTAGCTTTCCCATCATCTGCCCTATTTCTGCCTGTTTGGCTTCGTCAAGTCGAGGCGTGAGAGAGAGGAGTTGCGATTGTACGATTTTCCGGTCTGCGGGGGGGATATTATCCATTTCAGAGAGGAGCTTGTAGTCTATATTCTGTGGTGTTGGCGATCTGCTAGGAGGTGGTTAATTGGTCGGAATTTGACTGACCTTCTTCTGCGCCCTGCAGGGCTGCCCATCCACCTAATTCGCAACGTGCTCTAGCTCTTCTCATTAGGGACTTAGCCTTGATCCGCTGGATGTCAGCAGTGCACGGGGGGGTCTTTTTCGTGGCGCCGTCGTTGCTATGGAGTTCCCCCACGTCATCCTCAGCATGCGTTTTGCCCGCTCCTGGTGGGCTAATCCGATCCAGTGATTCTATGGAAGAAGTTGCGGCAGTCACTGCTGCTTTCCAGTCACTCAGCTTGAGATGGCAGGCAGCGATGTTGCTTCGCAGGATAGCAATCTCGTAGCCCAAGTAGTTTGGACATGACTGAAGTGCCTTGTCGTACTCTTGAATAGCCTCTAGGTACTTCGTTGATCCAAAAAGCTCGTTCGCCCGCAGTTTTAGCTCGTTGGATTCGACCAGAAGCGCCTAAATATTTGCGGTGCATTGAGTTGAGGCATCAAAGAATAGAATGAAGGTACCTACAGCCTCTTCCTCTGGGGAGAATCGAATTTGCTGAAGCTTGACTTCATCTGCATCTGAGCCTGGGGTTTCTGGATTGTCCTTCGGAATTCCCTTGGCCTTTGAGGTCATTGTGGGGGCTGTCGATTGACTGTCAGAGGGTTAGCCGTCATGAAAAGCCCTCGGCATCTTCCGAAACACTTTAGTCCACGCACTCTACCCAGTATACTGGGTACTCTACTTATACCAAATACTCCGTGAGTCGACGCGTATTGCAGTCGGTTGCAGTCAATTGCGGAAATAAGATAGCGCAACAGGGGATGGAGTCCGGATACCCACTACGACTAGATTCCCAACTGCAAGCTAATCGCGTTTCCCAGGCTCCCTCCCGTGCGCGCATGCCTGTTCGACGTGGATGGTCTCTTGATTGACTCAGAAGAAATCTACACCAAAGTTACAAATATCATCTTGGGGGAGTATGGGAAGCCTAACCTACCATGGAGTGTTAAAGCACAGCTCCAGGGCAGGCCTTTTGACGAGGCAAGTGGAAATGATGCCTGCGCTGCCAGAACCTCAAATTAACGTTGCGCTAGGCTGCTCGTACTTTTCAAGAGTGGGCCCAGTTACCCATTTCCCCCGCCGAGTATCGGGAAAAATCAGTAGCCCTCCAAGGGGAGATGTTTACCAAAGCACAGCCTTTGCCAGGCGTGCCGACGCTGCTTCACAACCTCACGAACTGTTCAGCGCCCCGGGTACATATCGCGCTCGCAACATCTTCGACTACGGCTAGCTATCGTGTCAAGACTAGGCATCTTGGAGACATCTTCTCAGCCTTTCATGATGAGAGAAAGATTTTGGGCGATGATCCAAGAATTCCACCCGGCAGAAGCAAGCCGGCTCCAGATATCTTCTTGCTAGCCTTGAAGACTATCAACGACGGAATCCGAAGAGACGGAAATGAGCTAGAGATCAAACCTGAAGAGTGTTTGGTATTTGAAGACTCTGTGCTGGGAATTGAAGCTGGGAGGAGAGCTGGTATGAGAGTTGTCTGGGTCCCACACCCGGAACTACTGAAGGAATACGTTGGGCAGGAGGAGAAAGTGTTAGCCGGACTGACCAGAGAATGCAAGGATACTGAACAAGTTACTGGAGCAAAAGCTAGCGGCAATACAGCAGGGGATGGCCAGAACCCCTTCAATTACACTGGGGACAGCCTAAGAGCTATCGGTGATGGGTGGGGCGAATTGCTACTAAGTCTCGAGAACTTCCCATACGAGCGTTATGGGATAAGAATTCACGGCCAGTAGATCTCTGGGACCACTAAATTAGGCTGACGTAGAATAGAGACCTTCCGACCTTCGGAGGTATTGCATACACCCATAGTGCGATTGGCAGTAATTCCTTGGAAGCCTGTGGGCGGCAGAGTTCAGGACTAACCCTTGATCTTTACTTTGAAACTGGAAAGGACGTACCGCGGCTCTACCAACGCCATATGCCAGAATCTCGTAATATCAATAATTGCATCTCTTTAAGAAACCGCGATGCAGTGAAAGTGCTCTCACCCATTCGGGTAATGTCCCTGGCCAATTTCAGCGATATCCAGTATCCACCACGCATTGCCAACCACAGATCTCTATTCTACGCGCTAAATCCATATATTCCATATCTCTAGCCACTTTACTAGTATCTCAAGGTGTCAAATGGACTTTTCTTTACGGTGCAACTCATTGGCCTGTCGGAAGCAACTAAACGACCAGGCAGTAGTGACGACATGCTGGTACCGACGCATCCACTAACACTATTTAGAGGCAGACGAAACTGACGAGTGTCTTCTGAGAGACAGCCACATATTCTGTATCGGGTGCTCAGAGCTCCTGAATTTGTCCTCACCCACGGGGCGAACGCGGATCTGCCCTGCGTGTGAAACCAACCTCCCGAATCTGGACGACGCGGTCTCTACGAAGCTTAACCCGTCGGAAGATTACAAGACCAGCGTACTCAGCGGGCTGAGTCCCGGTATCATCATGGAGTGTGCGGGGAGGGGTCTGAATTTCTGGAGTTATCAGGCCACCCAGGAAATGTGCTTCTTGACTCCCTTAGCACGTCGTTCCAGCATGCTGCTAACAGTAAGCAGCGTCTACCAAGAGTTTCTCGCAAAATCACTGGCAGACAAATACAACAGTCTCAGCATGCAAATGGACAAAATAATCCATGACGCAAACACTGAGATCTCCAGTCTGAGAAACAAGATCTCTGGTAAGGACATGACGGTTCGGAGATTTCGAGCTCCAGCTTAGTCGGCTTTTATCATAGTTATGCAAATCGACCAAGAACATGCCCAAAACAAGAACCACGAGCTAGCTGAGGCATATAGAGAAAAGAGCCGTAAGCATTTACAGATCCAGGAACTCTACGACAAGCTCAAGAGGCGGACACTTTATTCCCAAGTTCAAAATGCTGCTTTAGAAACTGTGGACAGGACTCTGCACACTCCGTCCTACACTGGCAAGACCCGGGATGTTGGGGTTGGGCAGCAAGTTGCGGGAGGAAGCCAGAACCCGCTCCGGCACCAGAGGCTACCAGTCGACCATCAGGGCGTAGAGCAAGTCCACAGCCGCCAGAGAAGCGGGAGCGCTAGCAGTGGAAGTCCCAAGCATACGGCCGGAAATATGGCGCCTCCATTAAGTATGGCCGGTAGCCAAGGGAGCGGGCCCTGGGCTGGCGGTACCACTCGTAGGCCCTCGCCACGTGAGTATCACAATCCTTTAGGGGTACCTACAGCCTGCTAACACGATTTCTGTAGAACTCCACCTCATAGGCACTCCGTCACAGCATCGGCAGCGTTTACCTACTCCCCGTCACCAGACCAAGTCGAACTCCGGATCATCAAACGGCCAATCGAATTCATTCGGCAGCCGTGCGAGCTCCAACGCCCAAAATACTGGACACACTCTTGGTGGCTTAAGCCTAAATTCCACCAGCAATTTTAGTGGCTACGGTATGCGAGCGGGTCTGAGGGTAGGAAGAGAGCAAGCTTATGGACTTAGTGGTGAGCCCGGTAGGGAACGAGGCAAGGATTCCGCCGGACTCCAACCGTAGGAAACGGGCTAACTAGGATTGCAGCTGTTCAGCAAACTACCAGCAATACCAGAAGTAACCAGGGTGTGATAGGCAACCGACTGTTGAAGCTCGGGGCATCTGGAGGGGTCGACGGGTTTCAATCTGGCGCATTCTTCTAGGGGGGGATTTCCTTTATCTCAGGACACTTCCTTACCGACATAATGCGCTAATGCAGGACGTGGTTCGCATAGATACCTCGTTCTAATATGGCTATGAATCACCCGGAATGAAATATCTTAGTCCCTTTCGTCCCCTCGAGTGTCAGTGCGAGTATCATCACTAAGGCTGACTCTAGAGTCCAAGATCAGTCAATACTGAAGAGTTCTGCGTGAAAAGATGATTAGGACCTCTGACTGGAGAGAACAAGGCAGTGTAGAACAAAGAGTCGGGTTGCTAATAGACAATGGAATAAGGTGTGAAAGAGATTGCTTGAAGAGCTCACGATTCCCTTTGATCCCCATTGTTCCTTTCTCCTATTGAGGCCTAACAAGTGCCCGATTGTGGCTACAGATGAGGATCAAATCTATGTGCAAAGGCAATATTTCAGGCTCAAAGAGATTCTTGGAGGTGATAACGAATATCCACACAACCGGCGTCCTTGTCCGAACAGGCTCTCAAACGCTGCCCACCGAACATAGCTATATATGAGATACGTAGTAGCCACGAAATATGCAACCATCAGTCGACCATCAGCTTATCGTAGCCTCTATTATTTCCTGACAGAATGGAGCTAGAACCCTCCCTCGATGGGATGATAAGTGTCCCTGAAAACCCCCTGACTGAATCGGAACAGCGTCCATCTTCTAGTGGCAGCGCCACCCGGACAAGAGATCTTAACTCTAGCAAAGGCAAAGACAGGGAAATACCCGCAGAAGACCTTGCCAGGTTCCGCAAAAATCTGAAAAAGCTCCACAAGGGCAAAAAGAAAATCTTCGAACCAGGTCAGAGTCCCAAAAAGAGCGTTACTGACGACAAGTACCACATTCGAAGGAGGAGATCCGCCCGCCCTATCAACAACGAGCGCGCCGTTTCGCCCGAAAGGACCACACCTAAGTACTGGCAATTGAAGGGTGCATATAACGACTTACAAGGCCAGTTTGCGGATCTGGAGTTCCGGTTTATGGCAATGCAGAGCAAATTAAACAAGCATGCCGAGGCGCGCGAGGAGCTAATGGACTCGATAAAGATATTAGAGGATGCGATCGAGCATACGATAGAGGCGTATCGAAATTATGCGCATAACTACGGACCTGGAGTGGACATTAGTTGGGAAGGCGACGTTATCACTATTAGCTGTAAGCAGCAGAGATCCCAATCGCCATCACCATCGCCATCGCCATCACCATCGCTACCATCATCGCCATCGCCATCACCGCCATCACCGCCATCACCATCACTATCGCTATCGCCACTACCGCTCCCCCCTCCAGATAGTGATGACGAAGTGGACTGATCGTTGGCTAATATAGTGAAACACCTACCGGCACTCCATTCGAACACCAAACCCCCTCCCCTCCCCCTCCCCCTCCCCCTCCCCCTCCCCACCTTGCTCCTCCATCCCCGTCAATACCAGCTGCTACATTCCAAACTTCACCTCCGCCGATATGGAGAAAGTCCTAGTACTGGTGGGGATGCCGACAGAAATGCTAGACCTGAGAAGAAAGAAGAGGAAGGCATTGGGGTGTGGGGGGGGGGGGAGTGCACGTTCTAGGGGGGGGTTTTTCGGGAGGATTGTTGAGGTTCAAAATTAATGTCTTTTTTAGGGGGGGAGTTGGGAGTGGGTGGTAGCGCCGCAGAGGATGGGGATACTTGTAGAGATACCTTGCTAGTTAACTACTTTCAAATCCTACCCTCGTTTAGCTTCCCCTAGGTTTAGGTATATAGGGGACTATTTGGTGGCTTAGCGAGCACAAGTACAGCAAACTAAATACTTCAAGGCTGATTCAAACGGCATCCATGCGCATCCCTCTTCTGTGACCCCTGACCGAGAAAAGAAATAAAAACAAGCTATATTTCTAAGCTTCAGCCGTAACATAACTATGTGGTACTATTTATGCAAAGATGTCTTTAACTTTTCTCTCTCTATACCCGCTCGGCGCTTTTGATGTGATCGGGAGACAGCCCCACGTCTATATTTCCTTCGACACTCTAGTAGATAGCCGCCGCCCTAATTCCAAACCCACCTACCGGGAGCAAAACATATCAGCACTCCGTCTGAATACCCAGAGTTTGCTTTTAATGCCGTCGAATATTACCGTGTTATCAGCCGGGACGTATTGCCGGGTGATTACTTTGATGGCTTCTTGGGCGACCATGCCACCTGTGAGGGCAGATATGTTGTGGAGGTCACCGCCGCCGGAGCGGGTGCTGGGTGAGTGTTAGTTGCTATCGGAGTGCTAGTGTTACAGAGGGAGCGGGGTGGTGGAAACATACATCTCTTGAACGGAGTCGAAGAGGCGGCCCTGTAGATCAGGGTCCTCTGCTGAGTGCCAGCTGTTTAGGATGGGGATAGCGATTCGGAGTAGGGCTTGCTCGTCGATATCAACTGAGGCGTCATCGCGGCCGGGAGCTGGGTAGATGGTAGTGTCCGGAGGATTTGAGTTGATGAATTTATCGTAGGCGAGGAAGGCGATGTAATGGGTCATGAGAGAATCTGGGTCCTGTAGTGCTTGCTCTGGGTGGGATGGGAGCCAGAATTAGTAGGCCAAAGGTTGATACTCTTCGAGTCGCAAGGCAAGTGGACGTAAACTCACTCGCTGCCTCCAACCCACCACCGCTTTCCGATTCATTACCTTGCCCCACAACCTCAAATTCCCCATCCCCCCCACCGCATGTGACTGGTAACCGCTCTCCCCTGAATACTCTTACGAACGCTGCCTCCTTACAAAATGCCTCTACTTCCGCCTCGCTAGCCGGATTATCAGTTCTCCCCAGCCTCCGCTCTTCTGCACGCACTGTTTTAAGGACTTCAGCCGCGTCCTGACGGGCCTTGGCCTTGTATACGTTCTGGAGACGGATGTAGTCTGCAGATTGAGCCTTCATGTCCGGGACCGAGCCTGGAAGTGGGAAGACCCGGTGTTTGGTGTAGAAGTTCTGTACTGCAGATGCGATAACCCAGAACCGAGGCGACTATTATCCCGGAATCAGTAGTTGGTAAACAATGTATAAGTGCCGTGCAGGAAGCTGAATGCGGACCACATACGTCTTTCGTTAGCGTGTTGCATTCTTCTGCCTCGAATATCGCCCGCACATTTCGCCCCAAGGTCGCAGGGTTTAAGCTCTTCAATACGGCTTTGGTGGCCTCGTCGAAGTTCTCTTCCCCGCCCTCTGCATCGCCTGTTCGAGAGTTCCCATCTACTAGTTTCCTAAACTCTTGCTTCTCACAATACGATGAAGGGACCCGCCCACTGTTCTGTTGCTTCCACACTTCTAGGTAGTGCAGCAATAGCAGCACATACGGTACATGGCCGTGGTCATGGTCACTCATCTTCTCCAGGCCATCAGTCTTCTCCTTAGCAAGAGCCAAGAGCTCCGGCCATGGGTTTGTGAGACGGAGTTCAGTGATTGTAGTCGGATCTGGGTGGGTGTCGACGACTGGAAAGGATGGCGGGAGACAAACAGAGAAGTGTGAGTAAAATCCGAGGGAATGTATGTAGAACAGCGGCACGTGTTGTTCCCACGCATATGTCGCAATTGCTTTGAGAGTAAGTGAAGATATTGGCGCAACGACGAGAATAAGTGTGTATGGTTGTAGGAACCCCGGATCGCGAAGTAAGGACTCAATAGGCTATTGAACGCTCAGCGCCCACCACAGGTACACCAAAAGAAGGAGTAGAGGCGGCCTATACCTCAGCAATATACCTCCCCCTCGCATCAGGATTCAGCTCCTGCAGCATCTCACAACACACCTTCGCCCTCGACTGCCCCACACACGTCCCATCCACAAAAAAGTTTACGCCTGTATCCTCCTCTGTCACCTCGCGAGGATCAACGATGGTGTATTGCCCGATACCTAGACGCACACTCGCGTATCAGCTGCTGTGGTTCATCTAAGGGGGCAGGGCAAGACTTGCTAGGCAAGACTAAATTCTTAAGTGCCTCTATCCCCACTGCACTAGGCCCTGCTTGCACTAGCAATACATGCGCACCCTCCAACGCCGCTTGACCGCTTGCAGCCCATAGCCGGAGCTGGCGATCGTACTTCTTTTCCTTCGAGGAGGGGACTTGAAGCGGTGGTGGGGTAGTCTCCATGCCCCCACTCTTTCCTTACCTTACCTACCTCTTATCCCTAAGCTTAAGGCGAAAGCCAAACGAGGTAAGGGCTTTACCGTGAGAGCGTGAGAAGTGGAACTGCGTAGGTATCCAAAGCTAACACAAAGCTAACACAAAGCTGTCACGGCAAAGTTGGTTGCTTGTCCATTGAATACGGGATGCGCGGGGGAACTTTCTTCCAGGGAGTTTTTCCGTGGCTTGGGTGTTTTTCCGGATCTGCCCCACCAGCGAGTCGATGCTCTACCAACACCCAACGGGGATCGATTCAACGGAAGAGGAAGGTCGGCGGATGGAATGGGATAAGGCGGTATGTGTATATGGCGCTGCGGCCTGGTACCAACTGAAATTTTGTTGATGCCATTTTGCTGGGTAATAAATAGCTGCCGAAAGGGGGAAAGTCGCTGTCCGAGCACCACAAGCAAAGGTTGGTTGCTATTCGAGCAAGACCTAGGGCCTGAGTAGACAGACGGTGTATATATAGTCAATACACCGCCCACCGACGCACCGTTTCAATACTGCAATTCACCACCACAGCGCTGGGAAACGTCCACAACAGCAAATACCAGCCCCTAACAGATCATGAGCGATATCCAAGCCCTTCAGTGCCCCCCGCCCCCCCCAACCCCTCTCACCCCCCTCGATACCGCCAAACGAAACGCCGCCTACTTTGCCACCGCATCGCACCTCTCCCCCTCTGCAGCATTCGTCGGCATCGGTAGTGGCAGCACCATCATCTTCGTCGTCGAAGCCATCGCTTGTCTCCGGCCTGATATCACCTCCGGCATGACATTCATCCCCACCGGTCACCAATCGCGTCAGCTAATAATCAATGCTGGACTGCGGTTGGGGTCGATAGATGCTCTGCCAATGTTGGAGGACGGGAGGCTGAGGATGCTAGATGTGGCATTTGATGGCGCGGATGAGGTAGATGGGGAATTGAACCTAATTAAAGGCGGGGGGGCGTGCTTGTTCCAGGAGAAACTGGTAGCCGTGAGCGCGAGGAAATTTGTTTGCGTGGCTGGTACTCCTAACCCACTATCCCCTCCCAACCCCCAATTCCTCACCCACCCGTCCAATTCCTATCCCATCCGCTAATCTCTAGACAAACAGACCACCGGAAACTCTCTCCCAAACTCCTAACAACCTACCCCACCATCCCCATCGAAGTCCTCCCCCTCTCCGCCCCTTCCGTTCTCCAACAACTCCGCGCCCTGGGCTCACCATCACCTACTCTCCGCCTCGGTGGGTCCGCAAAAGCAGGCCCAATCGTCACCGATAACAGTAATTTCATCATCGACGCACCCTTTCCGCCTCTTCTCCCTTCTCCTCCCGAAACCCCTGACCCCAACGACAGGCAATGGGACGTTGCAACCCTCGCGGAGCACATTAAAGGGATACTAGGTGTGGTGGAAGTAGGTTTATTTTGGGGACGGAATGGCAGCGCTGGCGGAGAAGGTGGGGGGCAGAAGCCAATAGCGGCGTATTTTGGGAAGGAGGATGGGGAGGTGAAGATAGTAGTTGTGTCCGGAAATAAAATACATTGATGTCGTAGGATACCCCAACCAGTCCTAAAATGTCACATTCCTCTTAAGACTGAAGCCTAAAGTCCTAGCTACGGGCTACTGAGAGATTCTTCCCTTTCGTGATGCTACACGCAGAAGAGGAAAAGGGGACCCTCAATCCCCAGATAGAGTTAGAACGGCACACCTAAACACAGTAGTAGTTCCAAAACATAGCGCAAAACTTGTTAACTTCAAGTGTTTTCATCTAGGCTACCTTCAATACAACAAAATAATAAAATCAAAAAGAGTGTAAGAAAAACGTGATAGGGAGTATTAATGGGAAGTTGCAGTAAGAACACAACGGACGAGTAAATACTTACTAGTCCCCTTTCATAAAATAGGGGGTAGAACTAGACTCTAGCTAGGATGTTATCACATCCAGAACACTAAACAAACTACGCAGCTTCCCCCCCCCCACCTTCCCTCAAGAAACCCTCCTCTTCCCTTTTCCCCTCCACCCCGCTCCCGCTGGACTCCCATCCTTCCCCAAAGCGGGGAACTCCTCCTTCTCACCACTCTCTATAAGGCTCAACCTCAACGCATACTCCAGGTCCAAATCTCCCGCTCCCCCTACTGCGGCTGTAGCCGCCTTAGTCCCACGAGAAGGCGATAAAGAAGGAGATCGGCGGGTGACATATCTGATCGGGAAGGTATCAAGTGACGTGTTTCCAGGCGGTAGTGCGATACTGCTACTACTGCTGCCGCCGGTAGGTTCATTTAGGAGGGAGAGTCTGATGGCCTCGGCCATGTCGAGATCCATCTCGGTTTGTTTACTTGTACCACCACCACCAGTCGGGGGGCTAGCCCCTAGAGCACTACTCCAGCCAACGGCGCTACCTTCTGGAGTGGCAGTCTCACTGTTCCACACATCACCATCAGAAGAGCCTGCTACCTCGTCATTCTGATCCTCTGTCTCGTTCCTCTTTCTCTCCTCATCCGCACGGAACGTCTCCTCGCTGAGCATCCGCGCATAAGCCAATATTTCTTCCTCACTACCCAACAAACCAACTCCAAATCTACCCGCCAATCTCTCCCTTTCCTTCCTTCGAGATTCCTTCTCCCGCGCAAGCTCCAACTTCTCATTCTCGATGTAGTCGGTCAATGCACCCCTCCCCGTTCCAGAAAATCGATCGCTGTAGTTGTTACTTCCGCGTTCGCTGCGACGGAGGCGGCGTTTGCGCCTTGTGTACTGGTCTGCAGCCGAGGAACTGTAGCTCCAATAGCGCAGATGTGCCCCTAGAGATACCACGCCACGAAGTATAGTCGGGTCGGGATCAAGACGGATGGCACCAGCAGCAAATAGATTGGTCCCCACGCCCTGTGTGGATGCTTCAGCTTGCAGGACACGCCTCCGAGCGCGGGACGAGAACCTTGAGTTCAGCGTGCGGATCGGTAGCATATCAGAAGCCAGTGTATCCCATGCCTGAACTAAACCGTCATTACCACCATGGACGAGGTAGAGCGCGGATAGAGCTAAGCAGGATATCTGCGGCGATTCTGTATGGATGATCCGGACAGGTGGAAGTTTATTGGTCATGTTAAGCGTATTTGATACGGGACCTCGCATGTTCCATACCACGACCACTCCAGTTGCTGTGCCAGCCGCTATGAAGCGAGCTCTTTGGCCAGGTACATATGATTGACCAGATTGCTGTGAGGCCTGTTGAAGGGGAGAACATACCGGCGAGGATGCGGTGGATAGGCCGCGCACGTCCAATAGAGGATCCTCAGAGGCCGAAAGCAAAGCAAAAGTTGACATGTCTACCGCTGTACTAATGATCTGCACCGATCCGATACTAGGCAAGGATAGCTCAGTTATCCGCCAATGATCCATATCTTCATTGGCCTGTAAGTCGCGATTTAGATCAGGCGGAATTAATGGTGAACGAGGCGGTGGTAGCATGGCTGCACAGTCCGTATCGGTGGAGGTAAACTCGCCAAACAATGTATCCTTGAGCTGCGAAGCTAAAAGGATGCCAGACGGGCAATTTTCACCACCATCACCACCCTCATTAATCGATTCATTCTTGCATCGAATGAACCGCTTAATATCAACAGTACTTCCTTCATCAAGGCCACAGCCAAACACAAAGACTGCTTCACCACCTCCATTATCGTCATCACCAGCAAAATCTACCTCAAACCTCCTCTTCATGTCCCAGCCCTCACAGACCTTACGGAAGTGTATCGGCTTAAATGCTAAAAATTTCGTGATATCTTGAGCCTCGGCTACAAGTTGCTCTGTGGTGAGGTTCATGCCATTCCAAGATGACCTCGGCGAATAGCTCCAATCTTCCTTCATGCCATTGTAGGGATTAGCTCGTGCTATCCGTCGAGTAGGCTCCACTAGGGACCAATACACGGTCCGCCCAGTTTCCCAAGCGAGTTTCAAGAGCTGTTCTTCGTCCGTTGTCCTGCTACGATCAGAGGATCGGCGCTTGGGAATATCTTCAAGATAAAAGACCTCTCCCAGGGCATTGAGTGCAACTGCCCATATACGGGCCTGAGTCCGACGTTTCATGTTATAACAATCGTCTACTTGAATGCTGGTGATCGGTACGCCTGGGCTAAGTATCCAGCGGCAAGTGACCTCCCCGCGGCCGATGCGAGGGTCTGAGACACCACTTCCGCCCAAAGAATAGGCAGTTAATATGCCACACGATGAGCCCACCAACATGTCAATGAGGCCCCCGGTCACCAGTCGGACATTAGAAGATTTCGCAATCCAGACAGAGCAAACCGACTCGAACAAAGACGTGATCTTTGGTATTCCCAGCTCTATAGCAGGGGATTCTATCGAAGCAGTCAGATACCTTCCCCTCATCTCTTCCGAAGATCGAAAATAGACTCGGCCACCAGGAAACCCTTCTCCGTAGATCATTCCGAACGGCTGACTGAGGTCCATGACATTTGGCACTGCAACAACGTCACCGGGGCCAAGACCCCAGGGCGTACCTCCGGGATCCAATGCGTCGAACTGAACAAACGTTCTCACATCTGAGAGGCCCCAACTCTCCGGCTTCCCCGCATGTAAGTTGCTAGTTGAAACAGCCCCAACATCATCAGCACCATGTACGAAACGAGGGTACCGCAGGGATGGGCCGGTCCCAAAGTTTGCATGCAAGTGACTAACTAGAGACCCCAGCTGCGAGTTGTACGTCACGACGCTCGGCGGGCTATGGCTAGAACTCGAACGTGGTAGCGATGAGTTAGCCGGTCCCTCTGTTGGTTTCCCCCGCGCTAGTGATCTAAGAAGTCGAGTCCGGAGTATATATTCACTCCTCCACGAGGCAAGCGTTGTGAGCCGAGCGAACACTGGGTGTCCTGAGTGCACCCCATCGTCCAAGCCATCGAAACAACCCCCAGACGAAGTTCCAGATCGTGCTTGTATGCCATCGAACAATGCGGTTGACACGTTCGGACCCGGAAAGAACCGCGAGAATGCGATTCTCCAGGCGTGCGGCGTGGTCACCAAGCTATAGAATCTCCGGGACACCAGTGCAGCGGACGAGAGAGACGAAGGCGACAGGTACGATAGTATATGTGTCAAGACCTCTACCGCCGAGTAAAATAGAGAAAGTAAGCAAAGCACATTGCTAACTGATCAATGAATCCGTGACAAGATATATTCCTTACCATTCGGAAACTTGTATATTGATATGGACGCACCATCGGCCTTCCCCTTTCCAACAACCCTAAAGGAAGGTCCTACATCGCTCCTAGGTGGTGAAGGAGAAGAACAGGCTCTCTCGTACTCCGTGATACGATCAATGGATGGATACGCACTATGCGGTGGCGTTGTTGATGCTCTCAACCTTAATCCACGCAGCCTGTCCCTGCATAGCTCGACTTGAGCATACGTGTCTCGCGTGCTGTTGTTGGCCTCCCCATCGTCGCCATCGGCGGGACCGCTGTCGCCACCTTCCCCACCACGGAGGAACAGTGCACTGCATTGCTGCGACGGCTGGAGGTGCTGGTCTTGCGAGCGTCCATGATGATATTCCGGTTGGGATCCTACGGGTGTCTCGATTGATAGATTTGCTTGGTCAGCGTCAGAGGGCCCGGGTTGCATATAATAAAAAAGACGAGTGGAGCAATATAAATCGGAGACTGAACCAGGCAGTATTCTGGACCAGTCGAGACTTTGTTCGACACAACACGGGGTCTGTAGTTAGCGGATGAGCGGTTCGGTGCTTGGAAAGGGGAGAGCGACAGCCGAGTCTGGAAGTTTTGGTGGCCCTGGTAGGGCGAGCAGTATGGACCAGAATGGCAGAACAACAGATACCCCCTTCTTCCCCTACCTCCCCTCTCTCCCTTTCTCTCTCTCTCTCTCTCTCTCTCTCTACACAGATTAAAATAAGTACGATTAGTCGGTTCCCAAGCTAAAGAATACATTGAGGTGCCGAAATGCGCAGATGTGGCCAACAGTCCCGGGTTTCGGCTCCCACCCAACATATGTAGAATATAGTACGTGTGAACAGAAAGTAGAAGAAAGGGAAGATGCTCTTAGACATCGCCGCTACGCCATGCCAAATGAAAAATGAAAAAAAAAAATTTTCCCGCAGAACCGTGCGTGCTATGGAACAACTCTTTGGAGAAACTATATAAAATACCCCGTACACAGCATTACCGTCCCGGTGTCCAACCATACGCAGGAGACAACCGGCCCTGGCTCTGCTCTTGATGACCGCTACCACCGCCACCGTCACTGTTGGGGACCATCTCCTCTCTAAACCTGCTGTTTCGGCTATTCGACCGATGTATTTGACCATCTTCAGAGATCGTCGCCGGTGAATATGGAGATTGTGGCACCGGATGATAACCCCCTAAGGGGGGAGAGACTGGATACCTGGTTGCGGGGTAATAGTGCTCTTGGACCCCCCCAATAACAGCGGTGCCGTCATCTCTCTTCGTTGAGCGTCCAGCCGTATCTTCGTGAAGCTCGCTACGGTAGAGTTTACGGTTTGATTCCTCATAAGCCGACACGGATACACCACCGCCACCGCCACCACTACCACCACTTTTACCACCAGTACCAGAATACACCTCATCGCCTTGGAGTTCCACGGGAGGATATGAACTGCCCTCCAGTTCTGTTCTGAGCACACCTTCAGGAAATTCGGCCGGTTGGTTGTGGTCGCCATCAAGTTCCACAGTTTCCTCTCTTTCTTCTGGCTTTTGAAATCCAAATCCAGCGAACCAGCCCCTACGGGGCTTGGTCTCCCCACCACCAGTATCAGTTGGCACCCCTCCCGGGTGGCGACGTCGCCATAAATAAAAGCCAATTCCAGCCCCAATGAGCAGAATCGCACCCCCAACCGCAATCCCAGCGATAGCACCGGTGCTAAGGGGTTTATCGTTACCTCCACTAGACTGTGTGTTATTCGAGGGTATGCTGACTATGTTAATGTTGGTAAGGGCGTCTGGTGTAAAAACAGCTTGGTAGATTGAAAAATTATTTCGCTCATAGTCCAGTTTAAGGTAAGATTCTTGCAAGAAGACACGGCCAAGTGTGTACTGTGTGTTATTTGCAGCTTTGCGAAGCGGGAAGTAGTTGACCATAGGTGACTGGTTCGTAGCATTTACCAGAAGTGGAGAAGGGTATGAAAGCTGAAGATCAAACGCATCAAACGGCAACGTAATATTGACTTGCTTTGCCTGTGCCGTTTGCGGAAGGTCTGCGAGCGTAAAGGTGAAGGTCAGGTTCCAGTCCTGTAAGGAACCGGAGCCATTCGGATAGACATAAACCTGCATACGGTCGTCGTAGACTATACCCAGCGCCTTTTCAAACTTCAGGCAAACAGACTCGGGAAGCCATAGATATGGTGTTGACGAGTCTATCGTCATCAACGCAGCTTCTGCTGCGCTCATCAGCTCGTAGTTATCCCATCCCGGTCCATCGCCCGATGGAGGTGATGACGATACCGAGATTGCATTTACAGAAGCCAGTGGTTGCTGGTCTGGATCCAAAAGGAAACTGATGTTATGAGAGATAAACCTCCTAGAGTCATATCCTCCCAGGGTCAAGGAGGCCGGGACACTCTTCAAACCTGTGAATCATTAGATCAAGCCGTGAGGCTACAGTTACGCTAACGCCAATACGTACGATAATAAGCACCAGCAGTGTACCCGTAGCTAAGACTTGGTATTTTCTGCGCCGTTACCAACGAGGTCAAGAGGCTCGGCTTGTCTTCCGAAGTGAAGTTTGTAGGCCTAGGCCCGAGGCCCATGAAGCCTAGCCAGTATTCTGTTGTATTTATGATCCCTACTATTTGATCGGGAATGCTTATTTGGTCCAGAAACGAGATTTTGTCATATCCGTAATTGGCGGCACCCCCGAATCCCAACTGTGGGTCGAGACCTAATTCGTAAAGGCCGACGCTCTGCCATGTGCTTGAACTACTGTAGTTGAAAAGTCCGCTGCCACGCTTAGTTCTGCATGTAGCCGCTGTGATTATTGTCAGTACCAAATTCGACATTATCGCCCAGATCCGCCACTACAACCCCTCCTAATGTAGCTCTCTATTTCGTCACGGCCTTGAGCCTCGAAAAGGCGGGCCTAGCCAGGAACGATGGCAAGAGATATTCCAGCAGAGGTACACGTAGATATCAAAGAAGAGATGCCTACATAGATCGCATCCCCCAGGGCCAACCACCCAAGTCTCTAAGCCTGCTGTACTAACAAATACATCCATCCATTGAGGCGGTGTTCCGACCCGTATAGAGATGCTACAAGTATATCAGCTGCTGAAAGCCGACCTCCAAGTATGGGACTTGATCGAATACTCACGCGCTCCACGACCCGTCATAGCCGTACCTTGTGTTGAAAGAGCAAGTTAGATCACAATGCCACTTCTGCCATCTCACCATCAGTCTGGGTTATGAGACTTACCAATTCGTTGAGACCGGTACTGAATAAGCCGGAATCAAGGCCAAAACGAGCGTCGGAAGTAGGAGCAGGAAAACGCTGCAGGGTCGCCATGTGCCCAAAGCAAAGGGGCTACTACGCAGCGATAACATCATCATAAACGCGCCCGGGATGAGAGCCTCCAGTAAGGCCAACGGAGAGCGGCGGCGGCGAGAAGCGGTGATGGTGGTGTTGGTTGGGGTGGCAGTGCTGGAAAGAAACACCCGGATAACAATTGACCATCAACGAAGAAGCGAAGGAGCCTCCGCGCGATGCCGATCACCTTGCTCCGTATTTGAAACGAACGTCTAGAGATTGGGGAAGTCAGGGGACGGTCCCCGGGAGAGTCTTTTTTAGAGAGCACTAGTGACGGTAGAGTTGGCGCCGCACGGTGGGAATATCGACGGGGTGATGATCTGCCCACGAGATTCGACGGATTCACAGATTGGGCAGGTGGCGGACAGATTACTTGACGCGTGAAGCTGATTGAGCTGAGGACCAACGAGCGAATAAAACGACAGGAAACGAACCTGAGTGGTCGAGAGGGGAAGGGACCCAGAACAGCGCGGCTGTTCCAGAGCTGACCGAGCTGAGGGACAAAAACCGCAGACAGGAACTTGAAGCGACGTTGATCTAGGCGAACAATATTAACAAGAATCTTGTATGTACTTGCACATAGTAGTCCTATGTGGCGCGGGCCAGGATACCAATCTTGGTTGCGATTGTCGGGTTGGGGCTTTTGCTCCCTTGGCTCGCGAGCCAGGACACAGTCCCAAACTGTCAGGCTGGACTCCCATTCGACACGTTTTCGCCGGGCCTCCCTCATCCTCGGGGCGACCAAGGTCATTGGTCATTGCATATCCGCAGCACATGTATTGCACAATATTGCACCGCGCACTTGCGCAAGACGGGATTGGCTCATTCGACAGGTGCTGTAACTACACAAAGAGCACGAAATCCGCTGCCAGATGGGACTCGGAGATTTGCATCGATTTCTCCCATCCACCCTTGCTCTGTGGCACTCTCTGTGACGGACGGAGCAGGACTGGATATGGACGAGAAGGGGGCTAGAAAGGCTGAACTGCCTGTCTGCCTCGTCGGGCCTGTCTCGTCATTTCGGTGTCCACCAACCACAGCGCGTATCGAGCAGGGACGCCCGCTCGGGATCCCCAGGATTCCTGGCTGAAAGAACAATGCACCACCCAGCCATCCATGTGAAAGAGCAAGTCAGAACACCCATCCACATCTCAATCATGCTTGACCGGCTCTGCAAAGCAGCACATGGCGCTCTTGCTCTTGCTGCCTTGCATCAAGGGAACCGTCTTTCTACATTCCCTGATGCAAAAATAACCTGATACGCGAAAGCCCCTGTCCCTTCCTGATTCGTGTGTAAAAATATCCGCCGAGAGCAGTAGCGTCGGGCCTCCAGACGTACCATAGTACCACAGAGCAGGAACACATCAGGGCTGAAGCCCAGCGCGCTGTGTGTGCACTTGGGAAAGATGGACAGTTGAGCATGGAAGGCCGATAGCACGGCCCGACGCGACACGTCGGGTGCTCCCCCTCCGCTCGTATTCGTCCATCTGGGGAGATGAGAGCATTGAGCACTCCGTACCACAGCGTAATGTACCAGGAACCAGGCCCAGAACGGCATGGGTGGACCCGTAAGATCGGCCTAACGTTCGCTCCTGTTCGCTCACCCAGAAGCTTAATTCCCCGGCCATTAGGAGGGCTTGTCATGCGCGACAGCCAACCCCAGGAACACCCTCGTCGGAGCCGTTGTCAAGCAGTGCCAGCATCGGTGGTGTGAGTGGACGGAGAGGCGCTGAGTTTGAGATTTGGGGGCAAGGCAGGGCGACGCGCAGATTGGACGAATATTCGGGTATCGCGCCCTAGTTCATTTTGATGGTGCCTGCCAAAGCCTGTCAGGTCCCGTTCGTTTATTGTCTCCTCGAGATTGTGCCTATCAGCAGCAGCAGCAGCCTCCGGGATGTTTTGCAGAGCTGGTGTGAGTAGTGGTGGAGGTGGGCGGGGGCATACCGGGTATGTTCTCCCACATATAGGTAGCAGCCATGCTGCACACACTGTCGTAGTCCGCTCCACCATCGTCAACTCGACGGAGAAGGCCAAATCATTGCTGCTTGGAGAAGCCCGTCACTCATTCAACGTTCCGCCTCTCCAAACGCAATAGCTCTCCAACCGATCGAAGGCGCATCTAGTCTTCTCAACTTTCGTTCTTTTTTTTTTTTTCCTTAGTTAGCCTTTTACGTGTTTCTAAGAGAGGGGTTTAGGGTTACGTCCCGGAATCAGAGAATTGGCTATCTCTCATTTTCTCGTTATCCGCGGTGGCCTTACAACGAACAAATACTAGCCAAGAGGGAAAACACAGAAATGTATTTTTCATATCGGCGGTCGCCATGGGCTTGTGTCCTTTTAATTCATATTGCATATTCCCATCAGAGTAGTGATCTTACTTGTAAGCTGACCATTCCTTTTTATTTTTTATTTTTTTAATTGGCTCTTTCCAATGACATGAAGTCGTTGCTGATAGTTATAGATCTTCCGTTTTACCCTACTCACAATGGATCGACTACGAGCACTATTATTCCATCATCACCGTCGTCGTCGTCCTCGTCGTCATCAACGTCGTCATTTCCAGCCAGCTCCGCCTTTCCAAACAACACTACAACCTCATCAATTGCGACAAGCTCAAACTACACTACTGCCTCAATTACAAGCAGCCCGTTGAACATCCCAACCACCTCTTGTACAAGCATCTTCAAATCCTACGGAATAACCAACATCACAACCGAGTGGATCACCATCTCAAACTACACTATAACCGTACTCGGCAACGCGTCCCTAGGCGATATAACCACCACCATCCCCCCACCCTCGGTCTGTCCCAGCCCACTCCGGTACATGTACAAGTCCTACGAAATCCCCAATGCTAGCCCAAAACCCCATCAAAACCCACATCCTGGAGGTTCGCCACCACCCACCACGGTCGTGATATACGGGACGAAGAAGATTCCTGTTGTCGTCACTCAGGCTTTTCTAACTGTCACACCAATTAATTTGGAAGTGCCGGCTGCAGTCGGGAAGATCTCAGTAGCACCCACTCTCATCGGCAAATATGACCCACCTAGCTACCCCGACCCCGATGGGCCTAAAAACGCTCAACCACAAATCAACCCCCAACCAAATAAACCAGTCGACACCAACCCCAATCTCAGTCCCCCCTCAGATAACCCGCCGTCAAACAACCCACCACCCTCTAAGAACCCCTTAGATATCGTTTCTTCTATTCTCAGTCCCGTCCTCAATAACAGCCCACCGCCAAACAACCCGCCGCCAAACAACCCGCCGCCAAACAACCCGCCGCCAAACAACCCACCACCCCCTAATAACCCCTTAGATATCCTTTCTGCTGTTCTCAACCCCGTCTTCGGTAACAGCCCCACCCCGAACAACCCGCCCAACAACTCTCCTCAGAACGGCTATAACAACCCCGCCCCTGGCCCTGGTTCAGGTCCTAATCCAGTGCCTGCTGCGACCCAAGCTATCGTCAACGGAGTCAGCATCTCCGTCAACCCCACCGCTGCTGTCGTTGGCGGCTCAACGTTCAACATCGCTCCCGGCGCCCCTCCGACGACCGCTGTGATTGCTGGTCAGACTGTTAGTATCGGCCCATCAGGTATCGCGATAGCAGGCACAACGATTACAAATCCAGGCAACGCGGCGCTCGGTCCCACACCCGTAACTATAGATGGCGTCACTATCTCGGTTGGCTCCACTGCCGCAGTCGTCAACGGCAAGACCTTCAACATCGGCCCTGGCGCGGTCCCTATAACCACCGTCATTGACGGCAAGACCATTAGTATCGGCCCAGGAGGTGTGGGGCTAGGGAGCACTACGATCACGAAGCCGCCGAGTGCAACGGCCTTGACTATCGACGGGATCACCATCTCTGTCGGCCCTACCGCCGCTGTTATCAACGGCAAGACCTACTACATTGGCCCCGGTGCCACGCCCACGACCACCGTTATCGACGGCAAGACGATCAGCATTGGGCCAGGAGGCGTTGGGCTGGCAACCACAACAATCGCAAAGCCTGCTGCCACGGCTACTACTACAAAGGCAGCTGCTGCTACCGGCGCTTCTGTACCATTGGGCCCGATTCAGACTGGCGGAGCTGGTGGCCCTGCAACAGGGATGGGGATAGGTGGGGTAGTTGTAGTTGTAGTAGCGGGGTTAGGTGCTTTAGCAATACTATGAGCAGTAACTTCCAGCAAGTAGTAGTAGCATTAGTCATTCGGTTTAGCGGGACATTTCAAATTTCATTTCTCTCTCTTTTTTCCTTCTTTCTCGCATTCTCTTGCTCGCTCTCTCTGCCTCGGTTCTCCTAATCACGAATGTACGCTCCCTACCCGCCGTATATGGCCAAGTCCAACCCAACTCCCCTACCCCCACCCCCCACCCCTTTTTAGTCCAGGGGGGGGAGGAGGAGGGGACCAACAACCGTATTCTTTTTTCTTTTTTTTTCCCCCTCCCCTCCTCCCTTCTCTACCTTCTCTATCTTCCCTACCCGGCGACCGGAGATTTTTCTCATATTTTCCCCAAACCAAAACATCGTATCCGCCCGCCCCTTTTGTTCTTCCGCCCAAAGTCAGTTAACATAACTCCCCCTCCTCCAAGAAAACTACAAAGAAACAAAACGACGAACGAACGAACCCCACATCATCATCACCATCACCACCATCATCACCACAATAAAGGCTAAGGTCCTATATTATTTATTATATTCGTTTTTATTTTATTTTTTGGTGTGGTACAAGAGCGAGCGGTTAGTTAGTTAGTTAGTTAGTTAGTTAGGGGGGGGGGGGGGGGAAAAAGGCGTATCTATAAGAAGGAAAAAAAAAAAAAAAAAAAAAAAAAAAAAAAAAAAAAAAAAAAAAAAAAAAAAAAAAGTGCAAAAAAAAGGGTTCCTACGACGCAGCAACAGCAGCTAGGTGAAACCCCCCAAAAATAAAATAAAAAAAAACCAAAAAAAAAAAGGAGGGTGGTAGCAGTAGCAGTAGTAGTGGTAGTGATAGTTGTCAGCCCCCTCTCCGCTCACCTCCTTTTTCCCACACCTCCTGCCCAGCTATTCCCAGCCCCATCCACCCACCCACACACACACACACACACACACACACATACACAACACATGCATACAACGTTGCACAAGCGCAACCCCTCGCGAACCCAAAGAAAAAAATTAAAAAAAAAAAAAAATAAAAAAAAATAAAAAAAAAAGACAAGGCTGTGTTTCATCAAGCGCTCCCTGCCCCTCCTCCCTCCCTCCCCCCCCCCGGACTTTATCATCATCCCGGGAAGGGGGTGCGGTGGGGCGGGGTGGGATTGTTTTTATTGCTACTTTGGACCATCAAACGGCTGTTTTTTTTTTTTTTTTTTTTTTTTTTGGGGGGGGGGGGGGGGGGGGGTGCAG
>JAJDFE020000525.1:0-26921 GCA_021527465.2 Geoglossum glabrum | reverse complement strand
GTGGTATAGATGGCCATATCTTGTCATGCTTTTTAACGACAATAAACGGCAATCTTTTTTCTCTCTCTCGAAAGACTGCGACACCAATGACTCCTAAATTCTCCCCTTTACCTGTTCTCTTACCATAAGAGTTTTCAGGATTAGTGAAAAAGAATTCTCGAACCTGTTGGTCAGATACTCTCCAACCATCAATAGTTACTGAGTCATAACCGTCAATGATATACCCAGAAGAATTAAAGCTGGCTAATTTGCCATCAATCACAGACAAACCATCAACCGAAACAATAGCTGAAATTTTCTTAAAGCCATTGTTTTTAATTCGGATTGAGAACCGTGCATCTTTTCTCCCTTCTATATAACACTTAACGTCTTTTAAATACTCCTTAACGGGACTTCCGTTAACAAGCACTTCTACTTCGTAATTTTGTTTTTGCATAGGACTTCATACCGCTCACTGCGGATTTCTAATGCCTACCATTAATCTAAGTTTTCAAGGAACAAACGTTGTGGAGGTGTGGGAAATTGAATCCCAGTCCAGAACAAAGTTTTTGATAAGAGTTGAATGAAGCAATGGAGTCTTCCACCATTCCTTTTTTGTAAAAGGAAAAACTGAGCTGTATCCTCTCGGCAACATTATATAACGCCATTACAATCTAAGTTGCCCAAATTGCATGACGGCACATTATACTCGTGCGAGAGCCAAGCCACTGTACACTGATTCTTTCGAATCAAAGTATGGGCTAACTATTGAACTGTCTTTTGCAGTTATGCGTGATTCGCTCTTAAGGTCTAGAATCATTTGACCGCTTCCTCTTATTAAAGAACAATGCTGTCGAAGCCTTTCACCCCCATATTTACTTGTAATCTACAAGTGCGAGTGGAGTGGGAATCGAACCCACCCAAATGGTTTTGGAGACCGTTTCGCCTGCCTTGGGACATGCCCACCCGTGTACTAGATATAATATATGGAATATATAAAATTGCAAGCAAAAAAACAGCTACCTTGGGGGTAGCCGTTGAGGTGGTGTGAGGGGTTGCTTTGATGCGTAGCACCATGAGAGGGAGGTAACGCTCAGTGCGCCCCTCACATAACCAAGCGTATCACTTACCAATCAAGATGAAAAGACTCACTACTGCTATTCCACAGGCGAGAATAATCAGCTTGACAGAGAAGAGAGATGTCTTCGCCTTGGGAGGCCACATCTCGAACTGACCGTCCTTGTTCTTGGTGAACAATTGCGGTGAGCTTCCTTCGTGTCGTTCGTCTTCTGCGTCTGCGTGTCTTCTTGCTTGCTCCGCGAGTCCGTATTCCCATAGCATCATTTCCTCCTTTCCTGCCCTTTAGTCACCTTACACCTAAAAGTGAATGAGCAGAAGACCATCTTTGTGTATCTTTTCTTTGCTTAATGGAGTTTTTGAAGGGTCAAAAGGTAGCGTAACAATATGAGTACCGTTGCGTGTTGGATAGATTTTAAGGATAAGCACCTTCTGCAAATCCATTTCCAAAGCTCTTAACTCATCTAATGCTGTTTCTGTTTCCTCTTCCGAATCGCAGTCAAATATAAAGTGCATTGAGTTCCGGCTTCGGCTAGACGGCTTCATTAACGAACTAATCCAACGATTCTTCATATCGTAGTAAAAGCCTTCCATTACTTCAGGCGGATTATAGTCATTATCAAGCATGTTCTGCTTAAACTGTCTGATAGCTTTCTGCATGCTTCGTGCATTTGCACTCAAATAAATTCGAGTAGGTTCTTCCCTTCGAGCTTTTTCTAAAAGCATTTCATACAAATTGTCGTGCAATTCTTCCTTAGTTTTAGAAATGAATGTTTTAAGCTTTGACCCATTGCTTGCTCCTCCTTCCTTGCTTCGATGTATAAGGAACAGCACACGAACTCCGTCAGTAAACTGAGCAAAGTTATTAAGAATTTCTGCCGCTTTTTCTAATACTTCAACGTTATATACTTTATCTTTCTTCATACAGTTCTGGATTTTTACACTTAAATAATTCATCACTCAAATGAGTCGAAAGAATATCTTGTTTCCTCATTACACTAAAACCATATACTCCTACCAAAATATAAACAATGGTAATAATTAAAACATAGTATTTCATATAATGATTTCCAATGCTTCTTCTATTGAATTACCTTGCTGAAGTAACTCAATAAACTCACGCATTCTCGCAAGAGCATAATCGCTAATAAATTTTTCTGTTGAGATAGTAGTAAACGGAGATTTAAAACCTTTAAAACGTGTCTTATATACGGCATGCCAAGCATCTACTTCAAGCAAGATTGAACCGACTGGAACATAAAAATATTGTCCTCTGAGACCCGCACTTTCTACAGACCTCTTTTCTCCGCTAACTTTATTAAACTGACCGCCAAAAGTTTCTTCCCAACCTCCTTCAAGCGCATCGTTAATAAATTGCTTTGTTCTTTCTTGTTTCATATTGGCTTAATAGTATTTGGATATACAGACAAGTAATGACCAATTTTCAATCTTCCACTACGCTTTGTATCAACCACAAATTCGTTAATGTCAGTATCAAACTGCAATACACCCTGCAAGTCGCCTCCCCAATCACTTTGGTTTTCAACCATAAATGACACAAGAGTACCAACTTTTATTTCTCCATACTGATTCTTAAACGTTTCCATGTTACGCAAATATTGCTCCTAATGCCACGCACACTGCAACAACTGCAAGCAGTGCCGGTATGTTTAATTCAATTTTCATAGTTCTTTTACAAAATGACGAACCCAAATTGCCTTATCTCCTGCAACTGGCTTCACTTGGAATAAAATGCCTTCTTCTGTCACCTTCACATCATGCACAAACGCTTCAATATGCAACTCACCTACCTCAATAAGCACTCGTTTGTTCTGGTACTTATCAAGACGCTCTAAGCGAGTGGCTTTCATTGCATCAGTGACATCTTCAACGACCTTGCTTGCACTTTCAGCCTGATAACCTTTTGCCACTAGAACATCAACTAAGTACTGATATTTGTATTTTCGTCCTTCCTCAATGGTGTTATTTCCTTTTTCCATATTATTCAGATACGTTATAAAACTCTCTATCCATTCGATTCTTTTTAGTCGTTGATTTCCCGACCCATCTTCCTTGCCACATATATTGATAGTATGTGGTTATAATTCCTTTCCGTGTATTGTCCTCCACAACTACTTGTAAAGTTTCAGAAATAGGAATTACTTTTATATGTATAGGATTTGAAGGCATATTATATTTCGTAAGTGCCTTGTCTGATTTCAACTTCTACATCAGCAAGCATTTCACTTCTAGACTTATAATCTCCATACACCTCCTGAATGTTCCCTGTCCCAAACGTAAGATTGTTGTTGTACACAAACTGTAAGAAGTCACGTACATCGTCAGCTTCATCAGAAGTGAACTGTTCCTCAATAAGGTACATGTTCTCGTCAGGGTGATAGCTTCCGCTAATCTTCACTGCGTTTATTATTGATGCTTCCAAGAATTTTTTTAACATAAGATTTTTATCAACGAAGGTGGATAACCACCTTTCGGTGGTTAAGCCAACTGTTCGATATTGAATACTGTGAAGTGTTTGAGTCCCTTCTTGTCCTTCAACTCTCCCTTCTTGTTCTTGTCCTTGTAGTTGATGACTCGTGCGAGTGAAACTCCTTTTGAACCCTTTGCTACTTTCTTTCCAATGCTCTGTGCCTGTAGGAAAGTAATCCACTCTGCTGAATTGAACCCTCGTTCCTCCTGTGCCTCTTCAAGTGTCGCTTCGTTGTTACCTGTGTACTCCTTCTTCGTTACATAGTTTGTTTGCATAATTGTTATTTTTGCTTCTTACTTGTATATAAATAGTATATACGCTTTTAATAGTTATGCAAGTTGTATATACAATACAGAAGGGGATAACTCAGATGTCAAATAACACAAAAAAGACCAAGCAATGCTTAGTCCTTTAAGAGGTCATTATATTTATAGTGAAAGCAACTATCCAACCGGCTAATGCAATCACTTGTACTTCGCCACTGCTAAAAATGGCAACTCCGCAACAGATTAGCATTACAAACATCGAATATGAATGTGGGTTCATGTTATTGGGAAAGCAGTTCTTTAACCTTCTGCTCATCGAATCCCACTATAACATCATTATCAATGCGGATAACCGGCACTCCCATTTGACCGGTCATATCTATCATTTCTCTTCTTTTTTCCAAATCACTAGCAACATCATGCTCCGTATACTTTACCTCCTGTTGAGTAAAGTACTCTTTTGCCATCTTACAAAAATGGCAATTTGGAGTGCTATATATAGTTATTGTTTTCATATTGAGCACCGTGGAGGAATCGAACCCCCGACCTTCTGATTACAAAACAGACGCTCTAACCTGCTGAGCTAACAATGCGAATCAAGTGAGGGAATCGAACCCTCGCATAGTGGGTTTGCAATCCACCGTGTTTCCTCTTCACCAACTAGATAATTTTACTTCTTTGCAGAGATATAATCTCTTACCTTCAACTACCATTTCAGTGCGCTTACACTCTGCATATTTGATTGGCTCTGGTGGTGGCATTTCTGCTTCCTCATCACCAATCATGCGTATCGCTACCGCTATAAAAGTCTTGGGCAATGGAACTTTTAATATTGGGTTATCGGGGAGGTAAGAAGTTTCAAGCATTACTTGTCCCTTCTTTTCTCCTTCGTCCCATATTAACACTTTCTTTTCCATGTCAGTCTACTCGGACTCGAACCGAGATTATTCCTCGTCCCAAACGAGGTACCATACCTTTAGGCGATAAACTGTTTTTCAGATTTACCAAGCGTAAACGCGCAATACTTGGAAGGCTCATCTACGCCTTTTGTGGACCCGATGGGAATTGAACCCACCCAAACTCCTTGCAAAGGAGCTTCGCCAGCCTTGGAACATGCAAGCCCATATTTTCCGACAAGGAAACCCTCTGGCGAGTAGAGAGGGTTTCCTTATTAGATTTTTTGATAATATCCGTAAACGCAACGTGTACCTTCCCTTGAACAATCGTATGTATCATGCATCACTCCGTCTATGACTGCACACAAATGTCTTGATAGTCTAACTATGATAGTTCCTTTAGGAAGCTCATCTTCCTTCAAGTGAACCTTACAACCAGTTCCTACTCCCATAGTTGGAATCCAATTGAATCCCAAAGAGAGAATGTAGTTGTGATATACCTTTTTGAAATTTCCATCGCGAGGAGAAGAACCTCTCTTCTGCAACTTCTTTGCGACTCTGCTTCTGTGCGTGAGCGCATAAGCTTCATTGTTTGTTTTCAAATGCAAGTATACCTGATTGTAGGCTAAGCCACTTGCTATCGCTATGGCTCGGACTACACAATCTCCTGTAGTACCTTTGTAGCCGGCTTCCGCACGACCACCGTCATCGAATATATGTTTCATTTATCAATGTACTCGCCCCCGAATTTCTTCGGGCTACTAACAGTATAACATATTCAATATAATTTATCAAATCAGTTATGACCGTTAATGTGGACACAGAGGGACTCGAACCCTCGACCTTATGCTTAAGAGGCATCTGCTCTAACCAACTGAGCTATGCGTCCATGATTGCATCTAATTCCTCTTTGGTTGTAAATATCGTTTCAATTGTTGTTACGATTTGACCCGGGGTAATCTTATGAGCTTCTTTTGAATCTCTAAGCTTCTCCATGAGTACTGTACCTGAAGTACCTCGCAACGTTCTTTCATACTTACCTCCCTTTGTTGTGAATATAAATGTCTTCTTCATACTTTTTAATTAATTACCTTTGCTGAGAAAACTGGATTCGAACCAGTATCTAGAAGTTCAAAGCTTCTTATCCTGCCATTAGACGACATCTCAATAGTTGTTGAGCGTCGCCCTGTTGATTTGCCTTCATACAATTATTTGATTATCTTTCTAATTTTGTTGTTTGGTAATTTAGTTTTTCCAAATGCATATTCTGCCTTTTTGCAATGTATACACTCGTAATAATAAAGTACCTGACTCATCCATCCACTTCGACCTTCCTTACGTTTGTGTTCATACTTATAATATTCATCAACAGTCTTGAATTGTTTTCCTTCATTAAGAAATGAAAAACTGTGCTTTGGAATTACTAACTTAAACTCATGGTCACTTTTAGTAACTTTACACTGATATTTCTTTCTCCATTTGCGACTAGGCAAAGATGAAGCAACTCTTTCTTTAACTATTTGTTTCATATTTCTTTCGTAAGGGGAACTTAGCTCCCAGCTAGAAATTATTAATATTCTACGCCTCAATAAGTCACGAGCATATTGATAACTGTGTACACAGTATGCGGAAAGGACAGGACTCGAACCTGCACGACCCCGGAGGGTCAACTGTTTTCAAGACAGTGGCGGTACCAATTACGCTTTACCAATCCAGAGATTGTTCTTGGTGTATTCATCTTAAACCACTTGCGTGGGACACCCGGGCATCTTTACGAGAGATGCGTTCTGTTCTTTCAACAGAATTACTCAAACAATCAAAGCCGAAGTTGCTATCACTCAGGGCTTCGAACCCCGCTCACAGGTTTCAGAGACCTGTATCCTACCAGCTAGACGAGGCGATAGTGTGTTCTGATACTTTCGTATCAGTGCGGAAGACTGCGTACTCGAAACGCAAGCTGTTAAGCTCTCACTGTTTAGCAAACAGGACTACCTCCTCGATAGTTAATCTTCCAATTGAACGGTGAGGATTCCAGTAGCCTACCTCACAAGATTCTTTCTGCTCAAGATTGAATCAGCGGAGTGAGCAGAGGCTTCCACCTCTAGTTCCCCGCTTGTGTTTACTTTTACATCCTTTCCTAAACCACCTGACTCTACCATCGCAATGGGATTCTTTGGCTTAGTGTTGTATTAGGATGAGCTTCTATTTCACCACGTTCAAACTGTATATCATAGACAAGAAACCTACATATACAGCTTTGTGCGACAGATAGGATTCGAACCTACAGCGTATCTTACGTGACCGATTTACAGTCGGTGTGCTTCAACCAATTTGCATACTGGCGCATTGGGTGGCTGTCTTCCGTTTAGGGTTTCCCCATGACAGAACGGGTCTTACGACCACAGCCACTTGTGTCGCATGATGGAATCGAACCAACGTATCTCGTGTTTCAAACGAGTGCTCTACCATTGAGCTAATGGGACATATTCACTCTGAACTAGCGTCAAAAGCTAATAATTATCGTTTCTCTTCTTCGATACCTACAGCTTCCAACACATCCACAGTTTCAATTGTATCTAATTCTTCTTCTGGAATCTCATCAATCATTTCCTGCATTCTTCTTTGGTCAACCATTAAATCGGTTGTATGCGTCATCGAGTCTGAAACTAAATTACGCACCAAATCCTTAATGGCTTTATTCTGACGCTTGTCAGAAATAGAAGCATCTATGATTGTAAGAACCCCACCAACTACTTTTCTGAGTTCATCCATTACGAATGAATGGTCAGCAAGCTTATCCTGCTTCCACAACTCCTCTCTTTTAATTTCATCTATTTCAAATGGATTGCCTGTTTTAACATCTCGCAACTCATAAGAAATAAAATCTTTGCCTTCTTCCTTCTTTGTTTTTATATAACAACTGTACATATCCTAACTTGACTTAACTTGACGCTAGTTCGGAATGAACATGTACACTCGGAGAGATTCGAACTCTCATGGCAAGCTTCGAAGGCTCGCTTCCGTCCATCGGCGAATGTATTGTGGACTGAGTTACTTCAATCCTCTTCTTACTACTGTTCTAATCCTATGACAATTAGAGCAAACAACTTCACATTTATCAATCTCTTCTTGGATTGTACTCCAAGAGAAACCGTTTAAAACCATTTTTGAAATATCTCCTCTCTTTATACCTCTAACGTGGTCAAAATCTAATGCTCTAATATCTGTATATGGACAATCCATACAACCAGAATTAGAAAGAATCTCAGCAACTTTTATCTTGTTCTCCTTAACAATTACTTTTTTATTCTTTCGAACTCTAATTTGATGAGACTCTTTATTGCTTTGATACCATTCTCTATTTTTGAGAATGTTACATTCCTTACAATAAGACTGTAATCTCTTGTTTGGAATTTTCCAAGAAAACTCACTATCATCTTTATTCTTTTTACATCTACCGCATATCTTCATACTTTTAATTATACGTCAAATTAAAAGTATAAATAGTGGACTGGGTGAGATTCGAACTCACAACGTTTAGCTTAAAAGGCTACCACTCTACCATTGAGTTACCAGTCCAAAGGTAATGACTCACGGTACGTTTTCTGTTTGTATATCGCATATTGTACTGATTAACTAATAATGCTGTGGATTCAGAGGGATTCGAACCCTCAAAATTTAGTTTCTAAAACTAACACGTTTACCAATTACATCATGAATCCATCACTGCGTCCTAACCACTAGACGATACTACGGGTGAATATTACACCCTTGTTGTAGCAGTTGGATTCGAACCAACGTATCAGCGTGTGCGTTATGAAGGACTCGAACCTTCAACAAAAGAGGTTTAAGCTCTCTGTGTCTGCCATTGCACCAATAACGCATAAGAGGGAACAAGCGATACGAGTCTTTTCTTGGCCGAAGTATCTCGTATCTACGCCACTCTTAATCTGTCCTAACGGTCAGATTTGTGTGTCTTGTGAGACTCGAACTCACAGTTGTATGGTTTTTGAAACCATTGCGTCTGCCATTGCGCCAAAGACACAGTGCGACAGGATGAGAAATAATCCAAAAACTCTCCTGTCGTCTTTTTAAAAAATATACTTAATCTTGTTATCCTCAAGAGAAAATATCCTGCGTTAACGAATACCCTACATTAACGCATTGTGAACTCGGAAGGACTCGAACCTTCAACCTTTCCGGTAGAAACGGACTGCTCTATCCATTGAGCTACGAATCCAAAAGGTGAATTGCAATATCCGGTAACTGTTTATGTCGTACCACAAACTAGCAACGGTTTTATTTGCATCTTCAACTGCAATTCAGCCTTTGTAGAAGTTATTGGAATCGAACCAATGATAGCTTATGTATAAGATAAGTGCCTTGCCATTTGGCTTAACTTCTATACGAACACCCTTCCCCATCTTGGCTATTGGAAGGATATTAACGCATGGTCTCCGAAGTTCTCCACGACTTTCGGAATGTAGAACTGGTTGGAATCGAACCAACGACCTTTCCCATATCAGGGGATTGCTCTGCCTCTGAGCTACAATTCTATGAAAGAGGGAACAAGCGACTAAAGTACAAAACGTGTTACCGCTACACCAAAGCTTGTTGCCAAGCTTGCTGGATTCGAACCAACGACTTTCGTTCCAAAGACGAAGTAACTCTAATCTACGCCACTCTTACATTTCGTTAACCGAAGTTAACTTTGTATGCAATGCAGGACTTGAACCTGCAACCCTCTCGATGTAAACGAGTTGCTCTGCCATTGAGCTAATCGCATATTTTGCGGCGATAACATGGTGGGTTCCCAAGTAGTTATCTTATTTCAAACCAAACCGCTTTGTGACCTCACGGAGAGTCGAACTCCGCTTGCATGAATGAGAATCATACGTCCTAGCCGATAGACGATAAGGCCAAATGTTTAGACGAATCTAAACATCCTATAAGTAATGCTCTCAAAAGCTACCCCTATTCTGTTTCATTCTGTTTAACTTTTAGCCACGAGGGTTAGTGAGTATCGCAGATGTGCGTATGCCGATAGGTTAAGCTTTTGAAAGCACTACCTTGTGAAGAATACGGGATTCGAACCCGTGTGAAATGTCTGAAAAACATCTATCCTAAGCCACTAGATGAATTCTCCAAGATGCGAGGGTACATTCAGTATCAGAGTTGCCAATGAAGGCTACGTCCACCAATCTTACTCGGTAACGTGCAAATTATTGCTTTGCAAAGCTAGTCTAATATTCTCTTGCGAGACCCTTAAACACATAAGTAAGCTTTCGCCTACACGTGAAATGTTATTTCGAAGTATCTGAAACCTACGCCACTCACAAATTTTGTTTGTGCTATGAGGAAAAAAATTTAGCTCTAAAGTCTACCCTTGTACCGACTGCATACCGGCCACTCGCCAAAATGAAAAAGCAAGAGGTAGGTCGGTCTGGTTTAACCCAGTAAGACCGTTCCGAGTAGACCCCAGAATTAAAATTTCTTCCTATTTGTCAACAAACTCGCCCTAACTGCATGCCATAATATACGATATTTAATATTTTGCAAGTTAGGTTATGCCCAACTAATTTTGCGTGACCTAGGGGGATTGAACCCCTGACCCTTCGCCTGACAAGCGAACGCTCTACCGCTGAGCTAAGACCACATTCTTCTAGTAGCGACGCTGAGGAATCGAACCTCATTAGAAGGTTTATGAGACCTCCGTGATGACCACACCACCCGCCCGCCATATATCTAAACTAAGTTTAGTGTGCAAGTAAGGGGATTCGAACCCCTGTGTCCTGTTTGGAAAACAGACATATTAAGCCCCTATATGATACTCGCATTATTTCATTTGTATCTCCAACTCCATGTCCAACGACTCTGCTATTTTATGTAAGAAACTAAGATTTGGTAAGACCTTCCCACTCTCGATTCTCGCTATACTCGGTTGATACGTCCCCACCTTGACCGCTAACTGCTTCTGGGTCATATCTTTATTTTCCCTCGCTTCGCGCACCGTGCTTCCGAGCGATTCGGAAAGATTATTTGCTCTTTTAATACTTGATTTCATATATGTTTAAAGTTAATTGCTTCAGCGGAGGGACTCGAACCCCCGACCTTTCGCTTAACAGGCGAATGCATACTACCGGCTGAGCTACGCTGAAAGATACCTCCTACTAAATCCATAAAGACCGATACATCTCCTTGAACAAAAATTAAAATTCCTTTTCAATTTGTATGGTCTTACCCACATGAGATTCCCGCAATTACTACAATTAGTATTCGGAACTTTATCTCTTGTATGTCTAGCTCCATGTTCTGGAATAGAAACTAATTCAAGATTCTCTATACAATTATCTTTTTTATTTCTATTTATATGGTGAATCTCCTGACCTTCCTTGGGAAGAACTCCAAAATGTAACCAATATACATAATGGTGTTCATAACACTGATTATTCCCATATTTCTTCCCCGGATACGATTCACAAGGAGTCACTGCCTTATACTCACTATTACACATAAAACATGTAGGGACGTAATCTATAATATACTATTTTAATTATTTTGCAATGTGCTTGTGGATAACAAGACCTTTTCTGATTTTGGCAAGGTATTCCAATAAATAGCATCAACCCAGAATCCTGTTAAGTTCTTATAATCCTTTGGTATAAAGCGATATTCTGGTTGGCAGTGCTTATAGTTACCACCTTTAATCCAATAACCTGTTTCAGTAATTTCAACAATAACAGCTACGTGTGAAGTCTTTGGATACTTCATAAGTACCAATTGACCTACAACGGGAACAAGAGAGTTTGCCTTTAAGTCCCAAGCATTGTGTCCAGCAGGAATATTAACGCCGTACATCTTTGCAGTCTGAATACACGAACAATAAACTGTGCTGTTCGCAGGGACTTCCACAATGTCTTCTTCTTTTTCTTCTTCAATAACTGTTGCTACTCTCCCTTCTACTTTTAGGAGTTGTACCTCAACGGCACTTTCTTCTAAAGGGGGAATGGGTGTTTCCACTAATGGCTGAGCTTGTACGGGAGCTAATGTCCCAAAAACAATACCAACTAATCCAATAGCGGATGTAAATAAGTTCATAAACTATTTAATAATGCATACGGTCAATCTCAAACTCTAGAATTAAAAGTGAAACGACTAATATCACTTCGAGCTATGCAATGCGGAGAAGCCTCGGCGACCAAAAACAGAAGAGGCATAATATTAATTATGCACAAAAACTCATCAAAAACACATGCTGTCCACAAAATTATCTAATGAGTAGAGAATCTATTTTGCGACGCTTTTCATCGTAATAGAATCAGGTTCATTTAACCCTTGTTCTTCACGCTTAATTCGACGTACAGCTCGGGCAAAACGATATTGAAGCTTGCGTTCACTCTCAATTTTTACACGCTTGACACGTTCCTCATTGCGTACCCGAATAAATTTCTTGCGTTTTGATTTTACTTTTGAAGTCTTCTTAGCTTTTCGTTGTTCCTTGTTCATAATAATTTATCCTGAATCACATTTTTATAAGCTTCATCATTTATCTTTTCTAGTTCTCTTTCATTCTTAATACATCGTGCAATCCAAGCAACAATTGTTCTCCGTTCAGTTCTTGGAGTGAAATCTTTAAAGTAATTTTGCTTATCAAGACTCAATGCAATTGAACGGGATTCACGAGAGTAACGCAATTTACCCTCTAAAAAAGGCCACTTAAAAAGCGACTCTTCTATAGCCCTATCAAGTGCTGACCTTCTTATTTTTTCCATAATCTATTTGGTCAGTTAGTTTAAGTTCCTCTAAAACTGGAATCCATTTTTTACAAGTTTCCCTATTAACAGAGCACTTGCTAGTCACTCCAAAACATATCTTATTTCTTGAATGGTCACGATGACAATAAAAACAATGAATATCACCACTCACATCAAGATAGTTCTTTTCGTTCATAATTACTCTGTTACTTCTTCTTGCCAATGGTCGTGTTCATCTTCAAACCATTTCTTTGGAACAGGACAATATACCTTTTGATACCTGACCTCTTTACCAGTTGTAGTATCAAACTTACTACCCCACCACGGCATAGGGCAAGGCTCTTTTACAAGCTCCGTACCGCACACCTGACAATACTTATGTTCAAATAAATTATTTTCTGCCATATAAATGATTCATTGCTTCACTATAAGAAGCACACTCTTTTACTGTTCCGTCCTCTTGGCTTTTAACCATAACAGGTTTTGGACTAAGCCTGTTCTTTACGAAATGGTCTTGCACTTGCATTTCGTTAATTAACGCCATTTGTTCTAACTGTTCTTTTTTAAAAGGTTGTCTATTTAGCATAGAAACTAATTAAAAGACCTATACCGACACCAACAGCGCAAGAAATAGCCAAACGCCAAATAAACTTGCGACCATTAGAACGATTATTGCTGATTTCGCATTCACATTTATGTTGTTCTACATGACCCTTATTAAATTGTTCCGACCCATATTGTGCCATCCAAATTCTCTGCTTGTCTGTTGCGTTAGGAAAAATCTCATTAAAATCTTCAACGAATTTAATTTCAGCTTTAGATGCCGGTCTATACCAATTAGTACAGAACACTAAGTCCTTCCTACCGCTTTCATCAACCATCTTCATTAAGCCTTCCATTTTTACATCAGCAAAGACAAGCTCGTTTGTTTCACCATCAACAGCACACCAAAAATTTGGATTCTTCCTGTGCCAATCTGTAATTACTGTAAACATATTATTTTGGTTGTATATTATAGAATAAAACAATCGCATTCTTAGCCATGTCTAAATAGAACTCTCTCTCGTCATGTTCAAAGATTCCATCACCTTTTGGAGAAGCGGCATAAATAACTTCACCTGAAACGTTAGGATATGTAACAGTGAAATATCCATGTCGCAAACGTAAATAACCAACTAACTCTTCATTGTAAAAAGCATCGTACTGTTCAGGACAAGCACCACATGTTTCAACAAGTTTAATATCTTTCTTATCTATCATACCTTTCTTTTAACTACTGGCACTTTAAGATTAGAACGCAACTTCTGTAATGCCTTTCTATCAAACGTATAAGTAACAAGACACTGCACCACATTAAAGCACTCTGACCTATTATAAAAATTGCGTAATTCCTTACCCATATTTTTATCAACAGAAATGAGTCTGCCATTTTTAGCGTCAACTACTGCCCATTGTTTTTGTTGCTTCTTTGACATACTAAGCTTTTGGATTAAACCACTTGTCTTCAAGAAAATTGCCTATCTCTAGTACTTTTCCATTCCAACCGTCTTCAACTTTTACACGCACATAGTTCCCCTTTAATTTTTCCCAACTACTCACTCCAACAACTTCAAGAAGCCCTTTAACCCAACGAGCACAATGCTCTTGGTCTATCTGATAACCACCAAAGCTCTGATGAGAAGAACCGCCATAATCTAAATTGATATAACACGTTAGCAACCCATGGTCTTCAATTCCAAGCATTGTACTTTCTATTTTTGCATTTTTAATCTCCATATTATTTACTTAGTTTTTTAAGCACCGTTTCCAAATTAACAGGAGCAAATCCAAATAACTCAGGAGCAACATCTACGTGCCACTCTGGGTTGTAGTCAACTGCCAATGCATCTTCTCTTCTGTGGTCTGAATCTTCTTCGCCTAAAGCACGACTAAGGCCGTCACCGTGCAAGTGACCATGAATGTTATAGCTATATTGATTATCTCGCAGTAATGGAACGTGGCTAAAGAGCAAATGCTTTCCAAATGTCCGTATGCTCATGCTATCAACTACCATGTCCCAACCATTATCTAAATACCAAGTATTGCTTCTGCTTTCGTGATTGCCTCGAATAAGTACTTTCTTTTTAAAACCAGAAAGCGCAGTAAGGATTTTTTCATTCCAATATAAGTCATCGCCAATACAAATATCGCCTAAGTGAATAAGCATATCTCCTTTGACTAAGGCAGACCTTTTTAAAATAAGCTCAGTAAAATTTTCAGGACGTTTACCCCATTTAACTAAGCTTTGATGACCCAAGTGGGTATCTGTAATTACATACGTTTTCATACATCCAATTCCAATTGTTCTTCGCTAAATATATGAATCATGCCGTGACAGTTTGAAGCATACTTAATAAGTATCTCAGTCATTTCATCTGTGAAACTGCAAGCAAGAGCCATTTCCTTAATGTCAGCTATAGCTTTTGTACTATCTACCTGAACATCATAGCGAATACCTCCCTCTACTTCATAGCGACTTTTTACAATGCCATAAAATATATATCCGCTTTTCTTTCTTACTGGTTCATTAATGTTAAATTTCATATTTGTTTTGTGGGAGAAGCACGATTCGAACGTGCAACCCGTCATTAGAAGTGAAGTAACTCTGGTCTACGCCATTGCCGAAGCAAGGAACAGGCGACTAGAGAAATTTTACGTGCTTTACCATTAAGCTATTCTCCCTGTAAGGCTTGAAGACCGATTACCAATTGGAATCGCGACTCCACATTTAATGCGTCCTTTCACACGCAACCGATGACTACTACAATACAATCTTTCGAATTTCCTCCAATGCCTTACCTCCGTTCTCGTAAGCATCAAGCATTTCGAACACCTTATCTGACCATCCTGCAATCATGTATACATCACCTCCTCGTAGAGAAACTGGTGTATTACCATAACCGGCAAGGTCGAACAGATATAGCTTTGCGTTAGGAGCAATCTTCTTATACTCCTTCCACTCACTAGCGATGTGACTGTTATCTCCATTTGAATTCCATAACTGGCAGTCAGTAAACATCATAATCTTATCTACAACTTCCTTCTTTTTGATAAGGTCTGAGATTACTAAGTAACCGTTTGTTGAATATCCAACCTCTCCTTCTCGTCTGTGGTATTCCATAACGTTAGAAAGAATTGAAGACTTTGGAACAGCTATTCTCTTCCATGTATCTCCAAACATTCCAGTTACAACGTCCTTGCACTGGTTCTGAAGCAACATACCAAGCATCAGTCCAATGTCGTACCGCTGTACAGTACTCTTATCAGATATTCCGCACTGCATTGACCCAGAAACGTCACATGCAATAACTACGCTCGTATCATATCCATAACCCTTAATAGACTTTGCAGTGTGCAATACAGCGTCTTCAAGAGCAGTAAGAATAAGTGAAGTGTGTCCTGAGCCATTATCCTTTAACTCACGATAAGCAGAAAGGAATCGGAATGGGAACTGTCGTGACTTCAATACATTCTGTTCATCAGCAAGTGTCTTTGCAACCTTTACTATGTGCTTCTTGCTAACATTCGCATCAAGAATGTTTCTAAGGTTACGCAATAGTGCCATGTAACCAAGCTTCTCAGAGTCAATAAGCTCCTGCCACGCCTTAGTAAACGCCTTCTGCTTCTCTGCTTCGCTTTCAAACTTACCCTGACCTACTGTAGACAGCTCTGTTTCCCATGTGTATGGAGTCTGTAAGTTTGCCTCTACAATCTTCGTAAAGAGTGCCTGATTCTCCTTTGAAGTACCCTTTGGGTGAGTGAGGAATATTACGTCCTTCAACTTCACCTCAGTTGCACGGTCATACTTTGCAAACTGGTATTCATCGAACGCATTGAATCTGTCAGCAAGACCACGCTTAATCTGGCTAGAAAGCTTGTTAAGCTTCTTAGTTTCAGTACGGTTATTAGCCAACTGATAATAAGCAAGCAACTCAGTTATTTCGTCTACACGAATAACAGTCTTGTTAATCATCTTTCGCACCAAATCGTCCCCACTGTGAATCTTAGCTAACTCTACAATCAACACCAATGGAAGTGAGCGCAAGTTCATCTTAGTACGTGCATATACTGCAAGTCGTGCCACGAACTCAGCAGGAACTTCCTTAATAAGCTTCTGTATTCGAGAAAGTCTTTCATTCTCCTTTTCATAAAAGGAATCACTTAACAACGATGTTACCACCGCAGAATACAATTCCATTTCAGAATCCAACTTGTAGGCTACAGCACCAGCCTTGTTTCGCACCTTCTCAGTGCTTGCTGTTTTGTTAAATCTTGTCATAACCAAATGATTACCTTCGCTTTATAATATTTCAAGTATATACCCGTTTTATTTTTTATGCAAGTTATATATCCCCACCATCATGCACAATGCCATCAATGTCCTTGTATTCATAGTGATATAGGTCATAACGGATTGGCACTGCTTGTTCAGCAAAATATATATAGTGCTTCCCGACAGTAGGAGTATTGAAATAAATAACCCCGTTCCTCCATTCATTCTCTGGTTTACCTTCCTCAGCTTTCCAACGAATCTTCAAATGCAAATAGTATTGCTTCTGGTCGTCTTTAGGCTCAGGTATTTCATCGAACCACTTAATATCTGCTTCCATTTTCTTTTGCTCCTTGTATGACAAGTTAAGAAACTGGAACTGTGTTCCTTCGCGCAAACCAAGCAATGCGCTTTCCTCCGCATTTACATATATCTTTGCAATCTGAACTTTAGTATCAAGCACAGCTATAGCGTCCCAAACGCTACTGTTTGTATAACCATTATGCAATGCTAAATCAAAAAGTGTACTGCGAGAAACCCACTTCTTTGGGTCTTTGCTATATACATTTTCTAGGTACGTGTAAAAACGTTTCCATAAGACCGGCTTCTTTTTTTTAGTCGCGCTTGCCATGAAGATAATATTCTAGAGTGTAAATCCAGTCTTCATCATCAGGTTCATTAGCTTTCTTTTCACGATACAGCCAATTCAAATAATCTCTGTCGGGACTCTTAAAGACATCTTCAATTTTCTTTCCTTTGTGCTTTCCAAAAGTAAAGTACTTAATCATTGATGGCTTTGTTGAAATCTTAACCATTTCCCCAATTACACCATCTTCATAAAACTCTACTTGTTCTTCTGGGAATGACATCTTCTGTACCAAACGATTGTACAACGCTTTAAGTACAAGAATATCTCCTAATGCATCATGCGCCACAGCTTCAATGTCCAATCCAATAAGGTAACGAATATATTGCAAACCGTAACTTGCAATGACACCGTTTGTGTCTAAGAATCGTGCAACCTTTAATGTACAAATATGTTGTTTAAACTCAATGCCTTCTTTCTTTAGCATCTTCAAATCGTACTTTGCATTGTGTGCAACGAGAATATACCCTTCGTCAGCTAATCGCTTTAGCTCATCAAATTGAGGACTGCCAATAAATACTGGCTTCTCAGCAACCATTTTTTCAGTAATGTGCGTAATAGCCATTGCCTCAATCTTTATTTTAAGTGGCGGTTTAAAAAGCTCATTAACCACTTTACCATCATATTCATAAGCAACTTGGCACAGTCTATCTTCTTCCTCTGTACCTGTTGTTTCCGTATCTAAAAAAAGTATCTTGTTGTTCATATTATTTTTCGTTAAGTTGTTTTATTAAATCAAGCTTTAATGTTTCGTATTTATCAAAGTGTATTCCAATTCGACACTTTAAGTCTTTGCAGTACATCTTCCCCGTGTAATCATTCTCATCTCCAACATGCAATTTCTTCTTACACTTAGGACATCTGTCTTTAAGCAACTGAAACCAATCACACTCCTTAGCTCGTTCACTGCGTTCTCGGAGATAACGTTTGCGTCGCAATTCTTTTTGCTCTTCAAATGCTTCCTTAATTCCCTCTTTGTTTTCAGAATTAAAGCGTCTTCTCATTGCAAGCAAATGGAAATTTGCAACGTTTGCACCACAGTTCATTTTATCAACAAGCCCTGTTTTAGAAACAACTTTATTAAATCTCTTTTGAAATGTGGTGAATTTGACCATACTTATTTTCTTATAATTACATTATAGTGGTGTTGACAATACCCTCTACTCAAATGCTTATTTGTACATTTTGGGAATTTGCAACCAAAATACTTTGTAAGACTCTTTGAAATTTTACTTCTTGTTTCTTCTGTAATATCCATTTTTCGATGGCAACTCCTACACAACTTAATGTAATCATTAATATCACGGCTATACTTTCTGCCTTTTCGTAAAGCCCATTGATATTGAATACTAATCCCCGGGCAATTCTCATCTTCACAACAATCAGCATTACCATAATTAGTTCGTAACCAAATATGCAATGCCTGATACCCAGCCTCATCACCTTTCCATTGACTAGAAAGTTCACCAGTATTTGAAATACTAATTTTTTCTTTCGTAACCTGAGTATGTTTAAATCCATGTTTTCTTGCCATTAAACCATTTTACACAAACCATTTGTAGTAGCTAGCCTGTTCTGAACCCTCATGAATAATATGTATAGGAAGATTTAATTTCTTCCTGTGCCAATTATACAAAATACGCCCAACACGGCCATTGCCGTCCTCAAATGGGTGTACTGCCTCAAATAGAACATGCATATTTTTTACATACGATTCCTTGTCCTCAAACTCTGTAGGCTTCATCTGGTTCATATCATCAATAACCTCACCAAGCTCATAACCAAGCAAGTACTGTGAAACATATATTTTACGCTTACCTCCAATCCATACGTCACAATCACGGAATCTTCCGGCAATATCAGGTCGCAACCTTTTCATTAAAATAGCGTGAACACCAAGAACATCACGAATAGTGATGTCAGGCTTGTTTTCGATATAGTCCCACGCCTTAATAGCATCAGCTAAAGCTTCACCGCTTCGTTCATTCTCTATCCAATTGGAATGTTCGATAAATTCAAATGTTTGGTTGCGGTCGTAAATCATACTTTCTTTTTATACTTAGTCTTTGTCCAATACCTCCTAGGAAGGAAAATCTGCGCTCTGTGGGGTTTAAAATGTAAATATGACCCTTTCTTGCTAAACGTATCAACTGAAACCACATAGAGATTATTTGTGTCTTCATCAAGCACACGTATCTCTGTTGCCTGTCCTAAAATTACATCAGTGAATTTTTCAGCATCTATTCCCCATGCATCAAGCTTTTTATATAAATGTATTTTGCCACGAACTCTTTTCCTAAACACACCTTCCTTTAGTGTGCCAATCATTTTGGGAGTCCCATCAGATTCTACAATATCAATTCTCATGCTGTTATAAGCTTAATCAAATCGTATTCTTTCACTACGGAAATATGTTCAGGAGCAATAGGGTTAATTAAAATATTTGCCTCTTCAGATGAATGGTAAATATAATCACCTATATTTCCATCATGAAATAAATTTACTAAACCAGTTTCGTGACGAAGTAAATCAAATTTTGAATAAGTTACCTGTAACAGAACTAACTCATGCGTTTGCTTTGTAGACATTTGATAAAGCAAACTGCCCATTTCATTTCGACCTTCTGGCTTATGTTTCCAAATCCATATCCCTCTAACACCTTCAGGAAACAACTTATCAAGCTCAGGCTTTGAAATCATGTAAGGAATAAATCCTTCTTTTTGTATACGCAACCAATTCCTTTTGCTTGTAAAGTGATACCCAATCATAGGTACATGGAACAGTTCTTCAATTGGCTTTTCTTCAAAATCAATTTCAGTACGCATACTAAATATAGTATATTGTTTTTATTCTTTTGCAAGTTGTATATCCCCATCTATTTTAATTTCAACACGAGGATTCTTTCTATCAACCCCCATAAAAAACAACTGCAACCGAGGAACTACAAACCAGTTATCATCCTTCAATATCTTGCAATCAACAAGCAAGTCCATAACGCTTTCTGTTTTATTGCTCAGGTCAGCACCTCTAAGGTCTGGGGCATAAAATTCCAATACAACAAACTTAACATTCTCTACTGGATATACTTTCTGTCTTTGAATTTGCAGAACACAATCCTTATGCCAAATAGAGTAATTCTTAGACGGAGCAAATATCATTTTGCCTTTAACTCTAAAAACTTGTTTGCTGTTTTTCTTGCTTGGTATTCTTCCTTTAAGCGCTATCGTTTGCATCAGCAAACTATATCACGCCAAGCCGTTTGTTTCTGATACGGTCTTCACCGTACTCAATAAAGTGAACATGCAACCGAGTGCGGATTGAACGTTCAAAGTCAGACTTAATAACGAACTCCCAACCGTCAGAATACTTCTGATACATTCTAAACAGCGCAGACCATTCTGAGGGGAACAGCAAATGCGGACTAATCTTCTTATACCTCATTTCTGGTTTAAAGAACGCAGTATAGTATCTGCTCTTTGGAGTGTGATACTTGAAATTCTCAATAATAATCCAAGTCTTGTCTTCAGCGACAACAACATTATTATCACGCAAATAGTCTATAAACTGTGGCGTATCGTAAGGAGGACATTCCTCTAAACGCTTTTTGTATTCTTCGTTCGTATCCATGTTAACTTCTTTTTCGCTTTGCCTTCTTTGCATCATCCCGTCCCTTTTGATAAGCAAAGTAATGCGTACCAACAAGGAACAATATAGCAACTAATGTCAAATATACGGTCATATTATTCTTGATTATCTTTTTCAATTTTTTCGATAGAGAACTCACCGCATAATCTTAACTCTTTTTCAGAAAGAAATACACACTGACCACCATTCTCTTTTGTATAGCTATCAATATAGTATTCCTCTCCATCATGCTTAATGATGTAGTTAGCATCCTTTTTTTCATTTACTGTTGAAATTGAAGCAACTACAACTAAAAGCAGAATCAATATGATTGATATAAGCACCAGTAATTCAATAAGCGTAAAACCTCGTTTCATATAATTTATATCCCCTTACAATCTGATAATGTATTTCCCGACCCAAGCAAAATAGGAACTCCACCCTGCTCCTCACAAGCGTCAATAGAACGCTCATTCAAGGTTCGACCATCACTACCATCATCAACTCGTACTGACGGCTCTCCGCCAAATACCCAAACAAGTAAACCGCCAATAAGTAATCCTGCCGCGAATGCAACAATAACTTTCTGGTTCATTTCTTCTTCTGTTACTTCTTTATACATATTCAAACATTATTATTCTTCTATTCCTGCCCACAAACTTTGTGAGCAGAATAGAATGACAATTACATGTTCAACGTTTTCTTTGCATCATTTACTGCCTCAATTGCCGACTTGATAGAAGTTTCACATTCTGTAATGATTCGCTTCTTCTCATTCATAGCCTCAGTAACTTGTTCTACTGCGCTAAGCAACTGTTTTGTGGCATTTGCCAATGGGTCTCCAAATAACATACCTCTATTCGTTAATGCTCATAATGAAGTTTGAACCATCTTCTCCTGTCACAAACTTCGGAACTTGTGCGCCTCCTGACTGCCATGCTTCAATCCACTTCAGCTTGACTAGTTCAGCACCTCCCTGTGTCTTCAAAGACTCAGCTTGAATACGTTGTGATTCAGCAGTAGCCTTTGCAGTTTCAATCGTCTGTTGCGCTTCAAATTTGATACGCTCCAAATCGTTCTTCGCTGTCAACGCTCTTTGTTCAGCCGTTACCTTAGCCTCAATCTCAGCGGTAAACTTATCTGAGAATCTAAAGTTTGCAATGTCAATGTTATCTACCTGAATTCCAAACTCTGAAAGACGCTGTGTAAGTGAGCTTTCAATCTCTGACTTAACCTCCTCTCGATTTTTGATAAGGCTTTCAGCATTAAACTTTGCTGTTCCTGCCTTAACTGAATCCTGAATCGCTGAGTCAATCACTCTAGAACGATACTGATTCTGAAGTTTCTTATATACATCCACCACTGCATCTTCTTGAATGAAAAACTGCAATGCGACATTGGTGTATACCTCCTGTGAGTCACTTGAAGCAGACTGCGCTTCAACTTCAATCTTTTGGATTCGAGTTTCCATTATGACCACTTCTTCCAACAAAGGCATCTTCATGCTAAAGCCCGGGCTAAGGGTTCGTTCGTATTTACCCTGTCTAAGCACTACACCTTTCTCTCCTTCACTTACCACTGTCCATGACCCAAAAAATAGAATCAAACCGACAAATGCAATAATTGAAAGGATAACAATTTTGATAATTCTTTTTGAAGAATCACCCTCGTAACTACTCATAATACTTTTTTATTACTTAATTTATTAACTATTCACCGTGATTAACCAAGTGCTCTCTGAAATCAGAGATTGCTTGTTCCAGTTGTTCATTCTCGACCACCCCAGTTGAAACCAACCAGATTTTAAATGAGGCTATGATGCTATCCAATTTGAACGTGGTTTTTTCTTTGATTGCTGTTTGCTCCTTTTCTATACCGGCACTGTCCACGGTCATTGTCCACGTTACGTTCTTCCCTTCAGGCAACTTCGTTATCAACGCATCGAAGTCGTCAACACCATGTTCCTCTTTATAGTATTGATATACCTGAACGCACTTCCACAGATGAGCTGGAGATTTTCCAATATCAACTGCGAGGCTAGGAATAATTTTCTTCCCATACACTTTAGAACGCTCCATATTGTCGTTCTCTTTGGAGATACGCTGTCCAAGTTCCCAATTGCCTTGGATTAATTCAACTGCCGCATTAAACGTTCTTTCCGTTTTTATCGCACGACAATCCTCTACGAGTTGTTGATACCAGTCTTCATTCGCTAGACCTGTATCACCTTTCACAACTGCTATTTCAGCACCTTTTTTCATATTGTTAGTATATATACTTTTATTAGTTTTGCAAGTAAGTTATCCACCCACCTATTGTATCATTCAAGCTCATAGAACTCCTTGTACTTCTGAACAAACTCGTTATCCTTATCATTCAACTCATAACCAACTTTAAACAGATACCGTATTGTCTTTTGCAATAAACGCTTAGTATTCTCCTTAGTACGAAGCTGTCCATGAATCCGCAAGTGACACTGAAAGTTATTTAGCGGACATGCATTAAGGATTGAACCCTCACAAACAGAATCTCCATTGCCTCTGCCTACTATGTGGTGGAAGCAATCCCAGTGATTCATTCCACAATTCCAACACTCATAATTGTCTATGAACCAACGATTCAATTCTGTTTTGTTAAAATCGTTATGCATTAAAAAGCCATTGACTCAGCCAAGTGAGCTACAGAGGTTTCGTAGGACAAAGCAGTTTGGTCTGAAACAAACCGCTCCTTGTTCTGTTCGTTCTGGTACACCGTTATTTTCTTATCAAGATTGTTATACAAAGAAGCATTAGTAACCTTTGCAATCTCACCTTCTTCATTTAATTCAACAGCTCCTTTATCACGCAGGAAACGAAGTGCGCCTTTATCAGTAAGCCAGCCAACTAAGCGGTCATCAACCAACTTTCTGCTGTCAGCTTCTACAAGCTCAGTCTTAACAAGCATTTCCTCTTTGGCAAATGCAACACGCTCTGCTTTATAGATAGGCGACATACGCTCTGTAAAAGCTTCTTCAGATTCTCCTTCAGTCTGCAAACCTCGCTTTGTTTCAATCCATTCTGGGAACGCAGTAAAACTTTCAGCATATTTATCACGAATATAACCCATACGCTTTAGCGTAAAGGCTGTAACCATTGGTACATAATTAAAGTCCAAAAGCATAGACATATACTTTTTAACTGATTCGTTGTACTCATCGTTATCTTCTTTCACACAGTACGGTTCAATTTCATTCTTGAAATACTCCTTCTCTGCGGTAGAAACTTCTTCTTCTTTTTCTTGGACTTCTTCAGCACTTTCGGGAAACTCAATGAATCGCAAATCGCCAACTTCACCGTGCCAAATATTTGAAATATGTTCTGGGTCTGTTTTCTTTACATTGGCATACTCCCCCTCCCGTGCTTTAACTTTTTGCAAACGTTCTCCTTCTTCAAAGGAAACTTTGAACGGTAACTTGATTCCTGATACATAAACTAGAGCGTGTTTCATTTTTTATTTTTTAAGTAGTAACCACTTTTCAACTTGTTCATTGCTCCTAAAAAACCAAACCATTGGATATTTTGTATTGTTCTCCATTCTCCAAGGGTCATTAGAGAAGTTGATAATTGCCTTCAGCAATTCATCTTCAGTAAACTCCTTCAAACGCACTCTGATTTTATCCTTAGCCTCTTTTGTGATACGTGCTGTCTTCTTGATTTTTTCCTGATAGAACTCAGCGACATTTTCAACTTGTAGTTTTGTTGTATCTTTCATTTCCTCTTTTACTTCTTCTTCAAAAGCATCTGGTGAGAAAAGCTCCATTGCTTCAACACCACCATACTCTTCTTCTATTAAACGAATCTTCTCTTTTATTTTTGGAGGCACTAATGACAATGCTTCCTCTATCCCTTTCTTGACGGTAACGCTCTCACTTGATTGATGCTTGATGAAATTTCTAATATACACCCAGCCGTCAACGTAATGTATCTTTCCTTTAAAGCGTTCGAAGATTGCTTCAAGTACATCCTTATCAAAACCTGTATGTGAAGCAATTACCTTCAATGGGCATTCGTATATTCCTGCAATGTTTGTTAATGGACTTGTTATGAAGTAAAGGAACAACAATTTCTCGTCTGGCAAAAGGTTAATAATATAGCCATCGTTCCAAAACTTTGTGTCTACATAGCGGTATTTCGACATATCATATATATTATATGCTCGGCAAGGCAAAAAGAAAAGGAGGGTTATCCCCTCCTCTCTTTCAAAACCTTAAAATGGTATGTCTTCTGGGTTAATCTCTTCTTCCCCATACTCCTCTTCCCCACTCTCATCATCTTCTTCTGGGGCTTCGTACTTAGGCAAAACACTTTCGCTCTTGCCAGCACTCTTACCATAGTACTCATCAACTTCTTTCGAAAACTGAAATGCAGTTGCCATGTGCTTTTTAACAAGCTCCATGTGTTCTGCGCTCAGCTTATCTCCTTCTACATACGTGAAGCAGTAGTAGGGTCCAAGCTTCCCCTTCTCTTGCCGTGACTGAAGCTTAGTGAAGCACTCGTAGAAATGGTCACTTCGTCCGTTCTTCTTGAAGCTCGAAACATACGAATAAAAATCGTGTACTCCATTCTCCTTGCTCTTAGAGCCTAGTGAAGAACCTTTGATAAACACACGTACCAATTCACCTTCGTAAATTGCATACACTACTTGTACTGTTTTCAAGTTAGGATACATTGCTCTCAACTCATCAGCAGTTCCTTTCTTGATTCCGCTTTCATCACCAAACAAGAGAACATTGTCAGTCTTTGCATTATGTTCGTTAGTAGCCAACGGACGCTTTCCTTCTTGATGCGCCATAAGCTTTCTACGAATCTTTAAAAAGACAACTTCAACTTCCTTGCCCAAATCCTTTTCAGCATAACGCTTTTTCTCTCCGTCTTCTATAAGACCTCCGAGAACGTCACGGAATCGAATCTGACCTGTTTGCCCATTAATGGTAATTTCATTTACCTTTAGGCTCGGAGAAGATTGTCGCTCTCCGCTCATCTCTTCTAAACTTGGTTCGCTCATATAATTATTTAGTTAATACCTCTGTTAATCGGTTTCTTCGACCTCCTCCTCAGCTCCGCCTACCAACTTGTTTGCACAGATTTCTGCGTCATAACCATACTCAGCCATCTGTGCAATAGCTTCAGCATTCTTTGGAGTCATCTCAAAACCGCTCTTTATATCTTCCGGTACATACACCTTTTCGTCACCGTTCATAACATACTGAATTGTTGCGGTCTTCTTCCCTTCACCCTTTTCCTTCTTGACATCAGCATCCGTTAAATTCATTGCTGAAAGCCATTCTGTGCGCTGTTTACGAGTTCTAATGCGTACTAGCACACGATTCCAAGAAGCAGGAATCTTTCCATACGCTTCTTCAAAGTCCATCTGGTCTTCAAAGTCATACACCAAAGTTAGGTACTGTGACCAACCAATCTGACGATTGATAGTAAACTTACCCATTGCTTCCTCAAATATAATCGGACTTGCCTTTGGAGGCATTTCTCCCTTGTTATAAATCTCAGTAGCTCGTTTGATATACGCAACGTACTTCTCTTCCCACAAAGGAGAATCTTTTAGAATAGGAAATTCCATCATTCGACAGTCATCACGGCAAATGTAAATCAAATCAGCACGGTCAATATCTTCTTTCTTTGTGTAGTGATACGCTTGCAACCCGTGAACGTCTAACGGCTTTTGGGTAATCTCCATTGCGTTCATCATAAATGAAGAAACGGATTTTACTTCAAGTGCTTTCGTCTTTAACCCTTCTGGGTACGTTGTTCTCAAATAAGTAACAATGTTTGTAATTGCTCTCTTTGTATTAGGAGGCAAATGCATTGTGTCCATTATTTCAT
>JAJDFE020000524.1:0-26995 GCA_021527465.2 Geoglossum glabrum | reverse complement strand
TGAATACCCACCAGACCGATTCCATGAACGTAGGGTTCATCGTCTAATCCGATTACAATTAGCTAAGGAAGGCCATTCAATGGAAGATCAGTACCTTGTAATCATTGTCGAAATCAACCCAACGCCCCAGACGGTCTATCGTCTGCCTCCATTCTGCAGCAAACCTCATAACGATAGCCCGACACTCCTCGTTGTATCTGTCGATTCCCATGTCCATCACCGCTTGCTTTCCCGAGATACCCAATCTCTTGTCAATCTCATACTCTATAGGCAATCCATGGGTATCCCAGCCGAATCGCCTTTCAACGTGATAGCCTTTCATGGACCAGTATCTTGGGACAATATCCTTGATCGTAGAAGCCAAGAGATGTCCATAGTGTGGTAGTCCTGTTGCAAATGGCGGCCCGTCGTAAAAAGTGTAGGCCCTTCGCCCTTTAGATAGCTCAGTCTGCCTCTTGAAGGCTCCTATTTTTTTCCAAGTCGCTAGGATACGCTCTTCTTCTTTTGGAAAGTCGATGGACATTTTGCACGCCTGGTGTTTCTGGTGTTTGATGTGTGGGAACGTGCCCAAGTCATAAGACCCCACTTCAAATCAAACGCCAAGACATTTCTTGGTAAGGTGCACAATTTTCACAACCTTTTCACAACTTTTATTGGCAGTATTTACAACAATGTCAATTTTACAAGAGTAACCCTACTATGGCTATTTCTCCGGCTAGAGCAAAGGTTTTTACGGGTTAAACCATTAGTATCTTCCATCGTACTGATTTCTGTGATGTCCGCCTCGATAACGTTGTGAGTCATACCCCTCACCTCCCTGATGCCTATCCCCGGATCTTCCTTCATTACGGCCGCTGTAACTTCCGTATGGAGATGGAGCCGCACTTCCGGGGTAACTTTGGCCCGTTAAATGGGGTTGGTACGTATACGATACGTTTCCTAATCTAACCCCTGGAGGAGGCTGCAGAGGCGCTCCGTAGGGTTGAGGCGGAGGCGGCACCCAAGATCCTTGAGCAAAGGCTGCCGGTGTTCTCCACTGATCGCCGTTGTAACTGTTTTGGTTGCCGTAATTGCCGTAACCTCCCATTGGTGGGGGTGGGAATGAGTTTGAGGGTCTACTATTTTGGGGACGACCGCGCCCCGACCCGTAGCCGCCCCTAAGCTGAGCCCCTCCATAGGACCGACCGCTATGAGACGCTCGACTCCTCGTCCTCTCAACGTCTCCCTGATCCAACGTGGGTAGTGGCATTTTGACACCGCGAAGTAGCATCGATTTATGGACATTGGTGGACCGTGGCATATCATAATAAACACTTTGAGCTGGTTGTCAGCGACATATACCGAACAAGCAGCTAGTGGGAGAGAACTAAACCTGATTGATCGATCGTCTTCCAGATGTGGCATGCCCTGGTTCTCGAGTGGAAATGTCAATGTACTTCTAGGCAAGTACGAATCATGCTTCTCGACTACTCCCGCTAGCCCTTCACTCACAGACGGATTGAGCTTGTATTTGTCGGTTTCTTGTTTCTTGGAATAGAATTTCACTGCGAGTTCGTGATAAAGTGGATGGCTATCCGATACCAACAGAACATCTTTTCCCATCTCGTTCCTCGCTTCATCCTCGGTTGAGAGAAGTGGGTACTTCTTTGCCATGGCTTCAAGTAATCTCTTTTCATCGATAAATGGTAGGAGTGCCACCCCCTGCCACGCGAATTTCTTTCCATTCAGATCAATCGGGAATTCTTCTGGGTAGAAATCAATGATTTCGCTGTCTTCCTCTGTCATCAGCCCGTGAAATACTTCTGGTAAAGCATGTTTTGAGGCTGCAGGAAGGACACCCATCAGTTGTTCAAATGGCTTGAAAGGCTCGCCTCTCTCGAAAGTAATTTCCATCTGGTTGATGTTGACGAAATCTGCCGCAAATGGAGCATAATGATAAGGGTAATACCAAGTCCACGATGGACAACCTTGGAAATAGTAAAGGAGGACCCAGGCCAGCCCTTCAACGTATGCCCGTGCAACCCTATGGCGGAATCCAACGTCCTTGGGATCAACACTGAACTTTTGCTTATAGTATCTGTCTGCGTAGCCTTGTTCCCACAAACGAATAGTGTCCGGCGCCGCTTCACAGCTTTTCGGCTCTGCGGGAGTCCCGAATGTGTCTGGTGAGTTTCCGCCTGGTGTAGTGCTTTCATCCTCCTCGATTAGATCTGCCTTTCTCTTCCCAAGGGCCGATGCTGGTGTCTGCGGGTGCTCCGGGTCGTCTGTGGAAAGAGAGCTGGTTATCTCCGCTTCATCTGCGCCTTTATCCCCGGATTTTTGGAAGTTCCCGCTGTGTAATTGGCTCTTCAAGGCGGCTGCGGCGCTCTTATTGTCCAGGTTTGCTTTGTAGATGCTTCCACGATTCACTGCCATGTCGTATGTCATCGCCTTTGCTTCCTTTGTTATATTTCCAGGAGCAAACAACGGGAGGTCTAGAGGTGGAGCGGTTGGATTCGCAGGTCTTCCTCTGCCCTTCCGATTGCTGGTAGCCGCTTGGTCAACTGAAACCGGATGGCCGCGAGGCCCACCCTTGAGCCCATATCTGCTGTTGCTCTCCCGCATCTGTTTTTCTAATTTCTGGCGCTTGTTATTTTCCTCCCTCCGTTCCTCGACCTGTCGACGTCGCTGAAAAATAGCATCTTCCTGTCTTGCCAGTCCATCGAGGATGAGTTGTGCCCTACCTAGATCGACGTGGCCATCCTTTGTTAGGTATCCTCCCATCATAGGGATACTATCCCTCCAGATGGCTATTAGTGTGTCGATGCCATTTTCTCGAATATCTAGGCTTGGGAGATGTGGTAGAAAGTCGTTTCCGACAAAAAAACACATGAATACCCAATCATCTATGGCCCGTTCCAAATCAAAAGGGTGGTGCTGCGAGGGTACATATAGCTCAGCCTCGAGATACTCACGAAGGACAGGGACATGGAGCCATAGGAATGGCTTCAGTCGCTGGGTCTTATCCTTCTCGTCAAATTCTCCATCCTTCTTCTTCTCCTCACCGCGGCATTCTTCTGCCTTGTGCCCCTTCTGACCGCATATTCGGCATGTGCGTGCTTTGGCTTCTTGGAAGAATACATCTTCTCGAAGGACACGGAAATAAGGTTCATGAGTTGCGAGACCAAGCATGATTAGATCGGCGTCCTGGAATTGTGTTAGATTGCTAGCAGTTTCGACCTATTTGCAGAAACATACCAGGCCGTAGATTACATGCCTTGTGTTAGGGTCATGTTCTGGAGACGAACGCTGAGATCGGATAAACTCCATGATCTTGTGTTCTCCTTCTCCAGGCACTGTTGAGTCCGATATGATCACTTTAATCTGAGGTGGATCAGTTTCTCACTTCCTGTGCGATAATCAGACGTAGATGAATTACCTTAGCCCAAGCAGGGTCCGTGTTGAGCTTATAAGCAGTCCAGTACCGCAGGCTCGCCGCCAATATATCCATGAAAGGTGTCCCAGGTGTAATCGCATTGCTATCCCAAGTCTTCTTGATCACTGTGGCTGTCTTCTCTTCATCGAGTGTCCCATTGTTGGAAGGCTTCTTGGACCGTTGGGATTCAAGCATTTTGAGAAATTCCACTTTGTCCTCATCCTTCTCTTTGGCTTCCTGTGCAGAGCGAAATCGTCGCGAGCGCTGCTGGTTCATTTTTGCGCGAGGCGCAACGCCGTCTAGTCACCGGGAGGTGTTAGCATAGTTTAGTACACAACCAGTGAAAGGCAGGAGTCAAAGCACTACATCCATATCTCAGCAGGTACTGCAGCCATCCCTAAAGAGGAAAACCACACTCCTCTCTCCAACGCCACTATCGCCTTGTCTCTCAGGCTACATGAACATACCAACTGCTATCATCAACAACTTTCTTGGACGAACCATATTTACCACCCGTTCTGTATACTTGAACACCTCCAGCATCATCTCCTCCTCAGTCGTTGGCGGAGGTTTATCCTCGGGGTGCGAGCATGGATGGACGATTCCATTCATATCAAGATAGAGATTATCCATCTCATCCCCATTCGGGTTGGGGCCCGTTGTATCCACTGGTATCTCGTTGCCATCGATCACTAAGGGCTGTTCTTCGATGACAGGCGAAACAATTTTTGGATACTTCTGAGTCAACCATCTGAATAGAGCTGGAACACCCATAGCGGAGCGGCGAGACTATAGCCGATAGTTATAAATCTGTATGAATGAAATCGTAGAGTTGCTGCGCATGAGAACAAAAACGGACGGAATGGACGATAGAAGAGAAATTATGCCTGGTAAAACAAGACACGGAGGTGTTATGAGCCTATGCTATATAGCTGTAGATCTGTTGTAGTCCTTGGGTCGAGCAATAATGGATACGGCAACCCGAATCCCCATTGAAATCCCATCGTGCGTAGATCACGTGAAAGAGGCGGCTCTTACTTCCTTTTTAGTTTAGCTCGCTCTCTGCTAGGTCCAGAAGCATTTCTCGAGTCCATATTCCGGAACAGTTGTGAGATATCGTTTTCTGGTTATGAGAGTCCGCTGCAATAATGTTCGGCATCCTCCAGGGCCAAACCCCTGCTAAACAAACTGCAACGGATACTATCAACACCCTGAGCAGCCGCCTACTTAGTGCCACGTTGCTTGAAGATCGGCGAGCGGCAATACTTGGATTAAGAAGCTTTGCAAAACAATTCCCAGCATCTGTCGCTTCGGGGTCCCTTCGGGGGCTTATTGGTAGCTTGGCCAAAGATGCAGAAGATGTGGACACAGTCAAAGTTGTGCTTGAGACGCTGCTCATGCTTTTCAATCCAGACGAAAACAGTGTATGTATCACACGCAAAAGGCTTTGCCTCCGAACTCCAATCAATATGCATCTGTACTGATTGTTAACACTAGCCGGAGGCTTCAGACGACATTGCCCTTTGGTTGGCAGATGAATTTACTCAGGTGTGCTAATAGCCTCATAATCACTAAAGAGTTGGTACTAAAATAACTCAATAGCACCAAGATAACATCACTGTACTCCTAGACCTCCTAGACACACAAGATTTTTATTCTCGACTCTACTCCCTACAGTTGCTATCAGCAATCCTATCAGCCCGACCAGATCGGGCTCAGGAATGCGTTTTCACAGCACCACTTGGAATCTCGAGACTTGTTGCTGTCTTAGATGACAAACGAGACGCAATTCGAAATGGTATCATCCGCACAAGCTTCATCGGGCTCTATAGAGTCACTATATAGCAATTCCTGACCTTTAATTTGAATATAGCGGGACTTCTTCTCCTTACATCGCTTACCCCATCTTCCCCCGAACTGCAAAAGCTCGTCGCCTTTGAGAATGCATTTGATCGAATCTTTAACTTGATTTCGTTAGAAGGCTCTCTAACTCACGGGGGGATTGTTGTCCAGGATTGCCTCTCGCTTCTCGCAAATCTTTTGCGATTCAATACCTCGAACCAGTCATTTTTTCGTGAAACAGGTTGTGTGCCTAAATTAAACAGGTTATTGAGTGATGCAGCAACGACACAGGATACCCAGGATGGTGTGCCAGAGTGGGCTCGATCACAACGAGATAAAAATTTGTGGGGCTTGTTAGCAATTGTGAGATTGTTCCTGGCACGAGGAGGGCTGGGGACTCAGGTTAATCAAAATGCATTCTGGCAAAATGGGGTTCTGCTTCAAGTACTACATTTGGCCTTCCATAGGTCTACGGAGGTGGCTGTACAGGCTGAGGTGAGAAATCTCTTTCTTGAGTGATCGGCACTCGGGATGATCAGCTGATACACTAGTTTTACACAGGCTCTGACGACCTGCGCTGACTTGATTAGGGGGAATAGCAGACTACAGGAAGGCTTTGCCCAGATACAGGTCGAATCTGTGACGGAATATTCGCGATTGCGGAAGGATGGCAGACTGCAAGAAAATGGCGTATCCAAGGTTTACGCAATTGATGGCCTTCTAGATCTTGTGATTACCGTCTCGTCTATCCAAGCATTCGATTCGCGGTTGGCAGCTTGCGACTGCATTAAGGCCTACTTCTTCGGCCACCCTCCGATCCGTCTGCGCTTCCTTCGGCGAGCGATCGAGAGCCACAAATCAGGCATTGATAAAATGGCAAATATACTTACGACTCTACTCACCCCACCCCAAACCATGCGATCCAGTGATCCTTATCGTTTATGGCTTGCTTCTACCTTATTTCTCCATCTTATTTATGAAGATTCTGAAGCAAAGGTCCTTGCGATGAGCGTAGCCGAAGGCGATGCTTCAACGGGAGAGGAAGTTGTCACTTGTATCCAAGCGATAACCGGAAATCTGATTGCGGGACTGCACAGGGGCGAGGACGAGAGAGTGAGTGTTGGATATCTGATGCTCCTTTGTGGCTGGCTGTTTGAGGATCCCGATGCAGTCAACGACTTTTTGGGGGAAGGGAGCAGCGTGCAAAGTTTGGTTCAAGCTGTGATCCAAGGAGGCAGTGACGGTGTAATTGTACAGGGATTGTGTGCAGTGCTCCTAGGCATCATTTATGAATTCTCCACAAAGGACTCGCCTATACCTAGACCTACACTTCATACCATTCTTGCTTCTCGCATGGGACGCGACCAATACATCGATAAGATCACGAAACTCAGGGAGCATCCTCTCTTAAGGGATTTTGAAGTCCTCCCCCAGGGGCTGGGTGCGAACCATTTAGGGGGACTGCCAGACACGTATTTCGACAAAACATTTGTCGATTTTCTTAAAGACAACTTTAGCAGGTTAATTAGAGCGATAGACAGAGATCCAGGGATGGAGATCCCGGTCGTTGCCAACGGCATTCAGAAGGGAATATCACGCGAGCTAGTGGATTCGCTTCGGACACAACTTGACGACAAAAATCAATTGCTTCAAAAGTCTGAGTCCGAGTTGCTGACCCTTGAGCGAAAACTTGGTCAGGAACAGGCTGAATGTCGCCGGACGAAGGAGTCCGCGGCTGTAGAACTCAGTAGGATCAGGAGTGTCAATGAGAGTCTACGGAGGCACCACGAGATTGAGATGAGGAAAATCCGCGAGGATAATGACGCCGCAATGCAAAAGGCAAATATGGAGCATATGGTTTCCAACCACGAGCTGGAGAAAAGGATTTTGCGCATAACACAGGAAGCTGATGACGACGCTATGAAAGTGCGAAAACGGACTGACGCAGAGATTTTGGACTTGAAAAACGTTGTTCGAAGGCTAGAAGAAAGTCTAGCTAAAGCAAGCAAAGACCACATCCAGGATCTGCAAACTGCACATGAAGAGTATTCATTGAAGCTGGAGGCTCTTGAGGCTCGTGTCAATCGCGCTGAGGAAACGGTACAAGAGGCAGAAGATAGAAGGAATCGAGCTGAAGGGGATACACGTAGAGAAGAGTCGAGAGCTGCGGGGGCCGAAAAAATGTTCCTGGAAAAGGAAGAAGCGCGACAGGCAATCCAGTCTGAACTAGAAGATCTGCTCATGGTCCTAGGTGATCTGGAAGAAAAAAGAGCTAGAGACAAGGTATGCATATCATAGTACTTTGCACTAGTTATAGCGTAAATACTAATTACGAATAGAAGCTATTGAGGTCTTTAGGAGAAGAGGTTTCGGATGCAGATGATGAGGACTGATGGGGTAACGATGGTGGCATCGACTGATACACCTGGGATCGGGAAATATGTTATATGTGGTGACCCACAAACGGTGTGTTTCTTTAGAATCATCTATATACCTTTATATATGGTAGAATTTCAATAAAACATCGAAGCCCGACAAGGACTCGAATGGAATAGTATTGTCCAGTCAAGTCTGGAAGCCTTATTCATCTCCTAGAGACAGAGATCCGTATCAGCATTCACGATATGTGGAAGAGGAGCGAATCTAGACCTACGTGGTTAACGATTGCAATATCCATCCCTACGCACATCAACTCTACTCTGTACCATATCTGAATGCTGCGCAGAGTATGTTGTGCCTGGAATTTGTGGGGAATGCCTGTGCGCTACTGAAATAGCGATGGCAATGATTGGCTGAAACAATCGCACAAAATTTAACACATTTTTGTTTTTTGTAACATAATCGTTTGAGATGCATGTAGTAGGAACCAGATACCTCTCATTTAAGTACTGCCATGTACAGAATAATAGAGGGGTGGTTTTATGTTGTGATTGTTAACTGAAGTGTTTGGTATTGTGGGTGTATCTACCCGACGCGCGAGCGAGTATTGTGGAGAGTATTGTGGAGGCAGATTCTGAGCCCGGGCTAGAATTCTTGGCGCGGGTAGCTTACCTGCCGCTCGTTTTTCCGCAGTATGTAGCTACAGGAACGAGAGCATTGAGCACCCTACCCACCACAGTATCGGGGTAGGGTGCTCAATTCCCTCGTTTGTGTGCCTACTCTATGGTAAAACGAGTGGCCGCGAGGTAGGTAAGCTACCAACGCTAAGAATTCTAGCTAGTCACCCGGGCTCAGAATCTGCCTCCACAGTGGGAGCCTCCAGGTACAGACACCTCCCATAAGTCTCCGGACACTTTGCTTCTTTAGCGAGCGTAAGGTGTCCGGGGACTTATGGGAGGTGGCTGTACATGTACAAAGAACTCGTAAGCCTGAAGGCCTAGAATTCTATCGAGGCGGCATGAGACAACCCCACCCCGAACGATTGTATGTACGGAACATTCGCATAAACTCGCAAAATCCAAGAAATTAAAGTCACAATCCAAAGTGTAAATATGGGAGGCACTTCACTGCTGATCTGAGGGAGAGTATTTGCTAATGTAGGTTATCGTCTTACAATACCTACCTTGTCTCGCGTAACCCCTCCAAGTCGCTTTGTGGTAACTCCACATTGCCATCCCGGATAAGACTACGAACACTTCAAGGAACTCCCTAACGATTGGCATACGAAATCCATCTCATTGCTTCGGATCCCGCTCTATGCGCGATTAGACCGATTGCAGGAGGATTTCCTCGGACTGCCGGGGTAACTGGACACGAAGCTTCATGACCTACACCAAGCGCATGCATACTGATTCGACCTGTGAAGAGCGCAAAGCTTCGCTAGAACCAAGGCCCATTTCCAATCATGAATGGGGACAGCAAGTTGGTTCACACTCTGATTGATAGACTAACTGCGAAGGTAGCCGTCCAAATCTATCCTATCCTCGTCATCTAACATTTCTCTCCAGCTTCCGTTTCGCACTGGCTCCGATATAAATGGCATTCGCCGCGATGAGATTGTGGCCCTGACAAGGGCTACACTCATTGAAATTAGCAAATCTGTAATAGACCAGGTTGTGGGTATACTTATTGCAGTGCTGGGTCATCTCTCTAAGGTCAAGCTGTGCGTTGCCTATTGACGTGCTCCCGTGCTGACACCTTCCGGTAGCTCGAGCCGCCCCGCTATCACTCAGACTTGGTGCTACAGTCGGAGACCTATATTGTGGAACTACTTGCTGATTGTTGCTCGGCGCATTGGCAAGGCATCTCGGAGAAGTCTGTTGAAGCCGCAGATCTAGTAGATGAGCGGAGCCCGGCTCCCCCACAACCTACTCCTGTTGCCTCATCAGCTGGGTCAACTTCGACACCAAATGGCTCGGATAACCAGCGCGGAAGGTACGGATCCATTGGCGGGGGCAAGATCCCCCCTCCTAGTCTCGATGACACGCAAGCCAAACGCATCCTGGATACCCTTACTCGCCTTCTTACCCCGCTCTCTGATGACTTCCACTACCCTTCAGGAGCAACTGCGAAATTCCGTCCCCCAAACCCGCATAGTAGTGGCGCCCATAGTGCGTACGATCGTGCTTCAAGAGAAGCTTGGAAGATGACCTCCGAACTGGACCTATCTGCATACAAAGTGATAGAATATATTTCTGCTTCAAACTGGTCATTGGTTTTCAACTACATACAAAGCAAGCTTAGAAATCTCCGTGCACTGTCTTCAAATACAACTGTTGGAAGCGTAAGTGCGATTGCCGGATTGTCCGAATCCGAGCCGGATGCTCTTGCTGGTCTGCAGGTTCTAGCTCACCTCTGGATCAATGGGCGGAAGTTAAGTCTGATAATTCAGGAGTTGTGTGGTTGCTTTTTGCACCTACGAAAGGCGGCACAGAACAGCATTGCACTGCTGTTGCCCCATACCATAATGAGGTGGCTGGAAAACAACCCAAACGAGTTTATCAACCTGCATATGATGCAAAAGAAGATGGAAGGCGGACCCGACGTTCTCTTCGACATGTCCACGTCAATGCAGGATAGTGCTAGGCGCAAGGGGCAACTCTGGCCTTTTCAGTGCGCTCTTTTACTACTCCTCCCAGAGGTCTTTTGGGTTGCTGGGAGTATGAGAGAGACGAGATCTGGCGGAGTTGCAAAAAAAGCTGCTTTCTTGGAAAGTTTGAGAAAAAGCATTCGATCTTCCAAAAACAACAACTCTGCAGCAACCTGCCTCGTAACGCTCTGCAGTGCCGCAAGGCTCTTTCCTACCGACACAGAATCGGCTTTGTTGAGCTACGCCCTAGACGTGCAGAACGAACTGCGCGAGGAGCTGTTCAGGAGAACCCAACCAGGAATTGACGAACCGATTCCGGACTTGCAGTTAATGATATACGCATTCGTCGGCCTTTGCGACTTGAGCACGGAGTCTGTGTTAGAACACTTGATTCCCAGATGCTTAGATCCCGCCTCTCCGGTACAGTTTAAGCTCGCTGTTTTTGCTGGTTGTGCAGAGATTGCTAGACAGACCGACACGGATAAATATCAACCTATTTTCGCTGCGGTCGCACCCAGGATTCGAAGTTACCTCGATGTAGGTCACACTGCTAACCTAACTGGAGGCTTGCTAACGGGGAGGAAGGAAATGGTATCTGACCAGAAAAGGTCAGCGTCTAGCAATGGAGCCTCGAACACGCAACGACAGCCAGCTCAAAACTTCGAGTCCACCAGGCCGCCCGAGCTTCTATACGCGATACTCGAACTGTTGGCCATCCACCCCACCATCTTCTTTACAGGAGCGCCACAGGATAAAACAGCCTACAATCAGTTCTTTGAAAAAGCTCTCGAGGATTTTGCTTTCTTCTTAGCGAGTGAAGACGAGAGGATCAGGAATTCAGCCATCAAGTTTTCTCGCGAACTCCTGGTGAACGACTCGCTGTTGCTTTCAGAGAATAACCGTAAAAGGGACACAAATGACTTCCACTTCTATTTTTGGAAATCAACGTAGGTTCGCTACGGGCTCATTAAAAAGAACCTACTAAGCTCGGTTTTCGTTCATTAGGTCTATCATACTATCCACTCTCTCTAACAGGCTAACAAATTTTGACCTTCGAGACCCCGGTGTGAAGACCGCCCTCGATTTCGTGCAGGACTACCTAAAGGCGAGGATTAGCATCTTAAAGTCGCAAAAGGCTAGTAATACCTCATGCTCTATTTGCTCTATTTGCTGAACCAAAATTAGGACCTGAAGGCAATGATTGAGTTAGCATCGGAGATGCTGGAGAGGTCTACAGCTTCCGTGGCCTTGGAAGTTGCCTTCCTCGTTCATCTGTGTTCAAGTGATCTGGACATATGTTCAACTATCACTAGCTCACTGGCTGTGCTCTGTGAGGAAGGCCGGCTTATGGAAAATATGAACGATTTGTCGCGATCACCACTAACGATTATGAGGAACTATGAGGTCTATTCGGAGTTATCCTCACAGAATTTTCGCCTGACCGGCCAAGTGGCTTTTCAGAAGCGCTTTCGTCGTCTCCTGAGTAGGATGTCAAGGCCTACAGCTGGAGTTTTGACAGCTTGGGAGGCGGTCTTTATGAGATGGAAGACCGTCTGTCGGCATATAATGTCATTTCAATCCGGGAATAATTTTGGGCCGGATGATAAAACCTTAATGGAGTGGCGCAACTATTCTGGATTCTTGGCTTCTCTTGGGGGCACCTGTATTGCCGAGCTTCCACAGGCAGCCCGTGTGGATGATTCAATGGTGGCAGGACTTCGTTGGATCAATCGCTTGTCTCCAGATGGCGATGGCATGTCATCATTGGACAGGTTTATGAAAATCTCGCTCCAATTACTTACTTGCGGTAACGTTGTTGTTCGGGAGGCAACAAGGGAAGTCCTGGGCACGGAGTTGAGCCCCAGGCTTTACCTACAACTTTTCCAATCCTTAGAAGAAGAACTTGAGCTTATATTTGACAACTCGACCGACATAACAAATACGGAATCGAGGGTGCTCTTCGCAGAACAGGCCGCATCCCTTTTAAGGACCATCGTTGATCGGCTAGACGACTCTCAAGATACATTCTTTTCTGTCGATTTCGGATCCCTTGCTTTAAACCTTGCCCGATATGTGCATGGTTTGAAAGATGACATCACCATACTGCGTGTGAAGATTAAAATCTGTCAGTTGTGCGAAGCCGTTACGCGGAAAAAGGAAATGCTGAATCTCCGACATGACGTTCGAATTCGCAACCACCTTTTTCAGACTCTGTTCGAGTGGATGTCGAGGCCCGGCTCTCCCAGAAATGATGGCGCAGTTATGCTCCCAGGGGTCCGCCGAGATGAGATGTCACGGCTTCAGCGCGATCTCGACCGCGCGTGTCTCAAGGCCCTTGTCGATATTGCTTACAGGTTACCGTTACAGCCGCCGGAAGGGCATAGTGACGCGGATACTAGCGCCGCAAAGTCGCAACTATTTCACACTTACTTCCGTGGGTTCCTCTCGCTCCTGAGCAGCGAGGCAACTGAACAGGACCGACGAAGGGAAGTGCCTATCGGCCGGGAAGAGACCTCATCGTCGCTGGAGCTGGCAATAACTGCCCTATCAAACCTATTGAGCGCTAACGTTGACGTTGGGCTCAAGCATTCCTTAGAGATCGGATACCATGAAGATATTGACGTTCGTACTGCCTTCATGCGGGTCTTGTCCAATATCCTCCTTCAGGGAACCGAATTTGACAGCCTTTCCGACTCGGCGATAAGTGAGAAGTACGACCGTCTGCTTGAGGTGCTACAACCAATTCCTTTACTTTTATGGCCACTGAATAATAACTGTGGATAGTTGTTTATAAGCGACATGAGTATCACGATCACTCTGTGCGACTCATGTCCTAGTAGCGAGGTTGACGAGATGACCATATCGCTCCTTAACATCTTCGACTCACGAGGGATGGGTTTTGCTCTTCTTAAGGCCCTCATCGAACACGAGATCGCTAACACAGGCAAGTCAACTAGCCCTATCCGCCATCCTTCTTTTAGCTGATAAATGTAGAGAACGAGTCCGAACTGCTTAGGCGAAACTGTGTGGCTACGAAAATGCTCACAGTATACGCGAAGTGGAAGGGGTCTGCATATCTCAAATCAACTCTGCAGCAGGTTCTGGAGAGACTTATGCTTTCGTCGGAAGAATTGGATCTGGAGCTGAACCCGGAGCGCACTACATCTACGGAAGAGTTGCAACGCAACGCTCTACAGCTACGTTGGGTCACGAATGTATTCATTGACGACATTTGCAAGTCCGCAGATAAAGTTCCAATCTCTTTTCGCAAGATCTGTTACATTATACATACTGCAGTAGCAAGCAGATTTCCGGAAGCTAAATTTACCGCCGTTGGGGCTTTCATATTTCTCCGGTTTTTCTGTCCCGCAATTGTCGCACCGGATTCGGAAGGCTTGGTCCCTTCAATCCCGACTAAGGAAATGAGAAGGGGACTGCTTCTTATTGCTAAAGTGGTACAGAACCTTGCTAACAATGTCCTATTCGGTACTAAAGAGGCTTTCATGTTCCCTCTAAACGACTTTCTTACATCAAACATTATTAGGGTTACAGAATTCTTACAAAAGATATCGGTATTTTAACTCCCGTCCTACCGCCGTTTCCCATACTAAGAGCAATTTCAGACGCCCCCAAGTACAGCGGAGGCAACCCTACCTCACGAATCATTCGATTTTGGGTCGTGCGTGGCTCTCCATAGGTTTCTCTACGACCACTGGGATAGTGTGAGACAAAGGCTATCAACACAGGACAAGAGATTCTGGAAAGACCCGTCTCTCAGGAAGGAGAACGACCACACCAAGAGAGATAGATGTGCGGCCCTCGATAGCTTTACCGAGCTCGTTCCAAGCCTTGGTCCCCCTCCTATGGACATATCATGGAATAGACCGCAGATATCTGCGAATGTTCCACCCGCATATTCTCGTTTCCAACATTTCATGCTTAAGAACGCCGGTAGAAATACGGAGTCCGTAATATCTGCTCGAGTGGTCTATGATGGCGGCGAGAGCAAGGTAGGACGAAGCCCCTCTGCGTGAGCAGTATATTACTTACCTACTATTTGGTTAGGATGGTTTACCTGTTATATGTATTATACTCCGAAACATCGAGGTCGAGGGAATAGACACTGACCTCCTCCTATATTGCTTCCTAAAGGTAATTATCCTGTTATTTTCTTCTAGAAAGCTGCTCATCTTGAGAAGATTGCTAGTCGGATGTGGCATCGCCCATTCGGTATACTCGTAGACGCCACGTGTTACACCAACACGACCGAACCCCAGGAGTCATTTCTACGCAAGATGGATTCCCTAACCCCTTCCGAGATGTCTAAACATCTATCCAGAGTGTATGTTTACAACATGAACAGTTCATACAGGAAATACTTTAGGCGGGTGCTTCGACTTGCAGCCAAAAACGAAAATAGCTTAGTCCACCCAAACAATGTGGACTACTTCTTGATCGGTAGCTTGCAAGAGCTCCAGACACATTTCCATCTTGGTTCATTACACCTACCCAAAGATACGAGTGAGTGATAGCCCATTCTAGAATGAGCAAGCCTAACAGTCCTCTCCTTTCAAAGTTTCGGTGGTCACCGATTCGAGGTTCGTTTTTCAGCCCGTTGTCAAGCTTTCAAAAACGAAAGGCAAGGTCGACGTAGTTATCAAAGTTGGCAGTCAATTCGTTCAAGTTACAACGACGAAGAAACAGGAAATCGTCCCAGGACTGCGCCTTGGCGCCACAGTGCCAGGGTTGCGCCTTAACGCCACTGTGAACGATATATTCCGCCTGACAGACGTTGCAGAAGCGAACACTTCCATCCATACAGATGACGATAGCGCTTTTGGGATCAGAACGGAGAATGGAAAGGTGGCGTTGTATTTTACTAGCCCGAGGAAGCAGGACATACTTCAGGCTATCAGGGCTGCAAAGGCGAAGCAAGGAAAAGACGCGAAACCCTTAAAGCCAATTGAGCGCCTTGTCCGACCTGAGGATGTCCCCGGTACACTCCTTAATATTTCCCTGATCAATATGGCAAGCCATGACCAGAGTCTCCGGCTCGCTTCATATAACCTACTTTGCTCTTTGTGTAGAGCATTTCATTTCACACTTGAGAGGCAGTTCGTTAACGCGAAAGGTACGTCGGATAGGTAACCCAGGTCCTAGCATGCTCAGTGAGCGCACTTATTGATCGTATTAGGTCTCAGCATCCCAGCGGACTCAGTATCTCTGGTTGTTGGCATTAGCGAAAGGCTTGCATCTTCTGAGCCTCAGCTAACTCACGATTTCCTCACGGAATTTTTCGTCGGTTGGGATAGGTCCCCTCCACAACAGCGGCCTCTCAATGTTCTCTACGTTGCCCCCTGGCTCTCTAATCTTCGAGCTCATGTCCTATCTCAAGAGGTTGATAGCGAGAAGGGAAAGGAGAGACTTTCACTGATTGCCCGGAAGTTCATTGATGTGGCTCTACAGGAGACCGCACTCTATACCTCCTTCCAACAGAACATCTGGTCCGTAATTTCTAGAGATGAAGCGCTTGTTGAGATTTTCCTGGATGAGATGGTAAAGGTCGCTATGGGTTTAGGTTTCGCAAGCGAAAAGACTGAAGTGATTGGGTCCATCGCAGCTTCCCTAGGCACTATAACTGTTCGTGGAAAGGTAATCGCGAGGTTTAGAAAGGCTCTCAACCGCACATCTCTACGCCCCACGAGACACCTACCCGAAAATACGGTCTGGGGCGAGATCTGTGTCCTTTTGCGGATCTGTTTGGCTATATCCTTTGACAGCCGTGTCCAGGCCCAATTGTTTCTCCCCGAGCTCGTACACATCATCACAATGGTTGTCAATTGTGGTCCTCCCATGACTAGAGCCTTGGTACACAGACTACTAGTGAACACCGTACACTCCATGTGCACCTCCTTTCCGTTGGAAGAAGCGAACCTCATTAAGCTGAAAGCTATCTTGACGTCCCTCTCCGAACCGAAAATCGGATTGCTCTTTAGTTTGCACCCATCAGCATCTAGAGATGGAACATTCATTCAAGAAGAACGCGGTTTGGATACCGCAACATTTTCATCAATGGAAACAATAGCGAATCTACTACTGGAAATCATTGTCGTGGGAGCTCCGTCTACGGACATGGCAAACTTGTGGCGTTCAAGGTGGATGAGCTTAGTGGCGAGTACCGCGTTCCAGAGCAACCCAGCAATACAGCCTCGAGCATTCGCGGTCATGGGCTGTCTTGCACGCGAAGACGTCGATGACGACCTGCTTTATCAAGTTTTGGTAGCTTTGCGAAGCGGCGTAACGCGATTTATCGAGGATAACGACAGTGATATGTTGATCGCTATCGTCACGAGTTTGACTAAGATGATGGATAAACTCCCATCAACATCCCGCTACGTCCTGCAATTGTTTTGGCTTGCGATGTCTCTTGTCAGATTCGCCCCTCCAATTCTGTTCAACTGTACCGTATCCTTCCTAGAGTCGGTTTTACAGGTTATTGCGGCGTCTGGGGAGTTCAAGGAGGAGAGGATGATTCCGGTTCTCCTTCAAGGCCGCCTCCCTGTTGAGGAAGCAGCCTCAGAGATAGATGAGCTCTATGGCGTGCGGTTTGACTCTGAGAATTTTCACTTTGCTTCGAGTGCTTGTCTTGCAAAGGGGTTGTCTGATCCTGTCACCAAGACCGCGGGCCTACGTGCACTCTCTACATTCCTTGAGATCGCGAGCGCAAGCGCACCTGAAGATCGCCGCTTCCCGAATGACGTCGCTGTATTGCCGTACCTCGGATTGGCCGCGGCTCGAGCGACTACGGTAGAAGAGAGCAGAGAGATATTTGGAATCCCACCTCCCAGTGTTGACTACTCCCCCGCCGACATCTTTGCAATGATCAACCTTGACGAAATTCGCGACAAAGAGCTCTTACTAAATACCGCCATCACCCTAATTGACTTTTGTTCCTGTGAAGAAGCCGTCCAGCAAAGAGCTTTGGGCTTCTTGGATCGAGTCGCCAAAAAGAGGCCTCATGTCTTGTTACATTTGTAAGTTGTTAGAAGCATATCTTGTGAAGAGGAATTAAGGGTTAACGGCACGCACTAGGTATAATCCCATTGTCTCTATCCTTGATGAGCTCTTGCAAGCCTCCCAATCCCCTTCGACCCTACGAGCCGCTCACGCCTTGGCATCTTCTCTCGCAGCGGATTCCCGTTTTGTAGATACGCCTAACTCAGTAGATATGCTGAGTACGGTGCTGGAAGAGATTGGATTCAGCGGCCTTTGGAGGTCGTCATCGTTCAAAACAACAAAGGACCAGGAGAAGCGGTGTGCCCTCCTAACAGACAAATTGATCGAGGTAATATCCCCAAGGCGACTAAATCAAGGCTTATCTAACGCTTTCATACTTAGTCTATCATTGCCTAATTAGGAGGACATTAGGCGTATTATTAATGGCGGTCTGTGATCTGTACAATTACATTAAACTGTTTCACTAAAACCAAGGAATATACTGTCTTTGGTTTTGTGTATGGGGGCTAGGGCAGGACTCTAACCTGCCTATGGACTAACATATGGGGTATTTGTTGTTTTGTTTTGAGAAGGGGGGAGGGCCCTATGGCACGAGCTGAAGAGAAAAAACATAACGAAAAAATGCAAGCCTCGTCGTCCACTGGTTTTTGCTCTCTTAGCGTGTGCATGGTCGTTAATAGTGGCTAGGGCAGGACTCTAGCCTGGCTATGGACTCATGCGACAACACATATGGGGAGATGCTGATTGGGGTGGAGGTATTTGTTGTTTTATTTTGAGAAGGGGAAGAGCCCTGGCACAAACTAAAGAGGGGAAACATAACGAAAAAAAAAACAAACTTCATCGCCTCCTGGCTTCTGCTCTCTTGACATGTGCGTGATCGTCAATAGTATGTATCTTCTTCTCCACTTGCAACTCTTTCTCGGAATTTTGCTCTCTCTGCTTCTAGTCTCCGAAAGCTTATTCTTTCATTATTGTATGCTCGCTCGGTGGGGATCCGGAGAAACAGCCTCGGGATCCAAGCCTTCGGATCTTCGGCTGATGAGTCTTTGAAATATGTCTTGCGGAGTCTCTCTATGGTCTCTATGAACGGCTTGGCGTGTCTCTTCGCCATTAAGTAGTGTATTTCTCGACCGTCGAAGTAGAGTTGTTCTGCTAGGGAAGCCCATTTTCAATGACTGATGTAATCCGAGATGGAGTCGTCGAACCGTCCGCACCCTTCCACGAACTCCTCCATCATCTTGCAAAGGTTGGAGTAATCGTAGTAAAGATGGTAGGATATCCATTTCAGGTGCGCCGCTGCTGCAACTCTTGGGTTCTTTGCGTCGAAGTCGGTGATGTCTAATATGGCTGCGACCGTACGCCAAATTTGATTTTCCAGGATGGGCTCTCTAGAAGATCTATGGACTTGGTTCGCTACCGGTACGACCTCGTAATTCGGCTCCTCATGTCCGCGGTAATGTTGGTAGTTTGACAGGAGTTTGTGTTTGGGGATCATTCGTACTACCCCTAGTGCCATAGTTTTCTTGTCGTTCGGCCCAGGAAGTGCCGGCTTTTGCTGGTTGCCTGCGAAACTTCTCTGGCGTGTGTTCCGGTGTGTCAGTAGGAGTGACCTCAAGAACGGTATCATAACTTGTCGTAACGGGGTATTTATATGCATTGTCGATTGGTGGTAGCAAACAAATGCCAGATGGTCTCCTAAACTTAAGTGGGAGGTCCAGTGAACACAGAGGTAGGGAACGGAGATGGGGTTTTAAGGGATTATATACTTGAGTGTCATACAAACAAATGTGGAAAGCTGCCAAGAACACATTAAAAAAGCACTACCATGATATAACTGCTGTGCATACATGCTTGTGCAGAGTAACAGTGTTATTGACCGCAGGAAATTACCCGGCTCACATCGTAAACGCCACCTACTGGAGCGCCTTTTTCTAACAGCAATGTTTAACGTTGTCGTTCGGCATCCTTGTTGAGTGACAGTTGCAAATACTCCTCTACAATATCCGCTAAATGCCTGTGGAGGGTGCTCTGTAAGCACTTTTCGAAGTGATGGGCTTCCGCCTCCAGCGTCCCCAGCTTGGACAAGGACTCCAAATCCCCGATGATATGATTCGCCAGGCTAGACCAGTTGCGTTTGTCGATAAGCACTGTTACGTCGTTGTGGAACGTATGATTCCTCGAAGCGTAGGTACTAATTGTCCAAAGTATTTGCTCGCTATCGTATCCAAGCGCATGGCACGCCTCCGAGATATCTTGCTTCAGGTTCATCGTTTCCGAAGTCCGGGTTTTGCCGTCGTTCTGGCTGTTGCTGGGGTCTTCGACTTCGTCGGCTTTGTTTTGTAAGTCTAATACTTCTGCTATATCCGCCCAAGACTTCCCTCTAATGAGCTCGTGAGCCCTGGATATCGCATCGGACCCCCCTTTCTTTGGCCTCTTGTTGATAAGGTGGCGGAACTCCTTCAGCTCGAGGCTCAAGTAATCGCCGCAGTTTGCGAAAATCTTGTATCTGTGGACCTCCTGCATCATCTTACGCAACCCAACTGGCGCCGTCCACTTGCTCGCCTTGCTTGTTCCTAATACCATAGGCTTATAGGGGCACTGTACGGGCTTCCGGCTGCTTGCTGGACTTCCCTTACTCATATGAGCTTTTAGGACTGCCTGGTACGAATACACACGCGGGGGCGTCTGTACGCGCGGTATTGCACTTCGCCATAGCTGGGTAGGTACACCCCAGAACCCGTAGAGTGCAATGTTTGCCATCGTTGGTGGGTGGTTTGGGAGAATTGAAACAGGAGTATGGAAGGTTCTAGGTGGGGAAAGTCTCACTAGTCAGCAAACAGATGTGCTAAACAATGTGGGAATGGGAAGGGATTCTCACGGGGGTAACTTTAGTTTACGGTAGCTCCAGCAAGAATTTCCGGCTTGTCAGGGTACGCTCCGTCCGTTGTATTCCGGGGAGAGAAAGGGCAGTGCCGTTGGATGGAGGGTACAGTACCTGGTGGGCGGCGTATCTTGGAGTGTGGAGGATGTCCGCCTTCCGCCCTCTTCGCAACTCACCCTCCCCCCCTTTGTCATGCAACAAACGCTCCTAGAAGTGAACACCGAACCATAAGCCGGCAAATACTGCGAACAAGGCATCGGTCATGCACTAGCTGCCCTTCCATGGTGGCTACCCATCTGTCCGTCGGGCACATGTGGACTGGTGCTGGTGGACAAAAGCAATTGCAGTAGGGGATTCTAACGACAAAGCGGAAGCTGGAAGGACTCTGGCTAGGACGTTCTGGAGTTTCGCTGGGATGTTGCGGGTTGCTAGAGCTAGGCGGAGGAAAGTTGCATTGGTGCACTCTTGGGGCGGGCCGATACTGATGCGCGGTGAGCAGCTTCAACAACCTTAGCAGACAGTATGAAAGACAGACCTGCACACCTTGTGCATCGGCCAGCAGCCTGGGCGAGCTTCTCGGTAGGCCGGGTTCTTTTGGGGCATCTCTGGGTAGGCGTTCTGTGGGCGCCCTGGGGTTGTGGTTACGATGCTTTGTAGTTGGAACTCTCGAGCTCGGGTAGGGCTGACGTTGTTGGCGTGGCTGGGGCAACTCGTGTTTGTGGCTGGTGCTGGCTTGTGCGCGTATTCCGGTTGCGGACAACACTCGTGCTTCTGGGTCTATTGTGTTCCGTGCGATGTATGTACTCTACTCTGCACATGTGCTTTTGCGTATGCCGCTCTATACAGAGTATGTTGACGGACAAACAGGACGGCCAAACAGAACAAAAGAGAGCTACGCGGCAGCCAAGTCCTGCCCTCAACCGCTACGCGTTTCCGACACCTCCGCCGCTCTATCTCTCTTTGAGCGTCGCGCTTTATGACGCTGCCTTTGCGTCAAACAATATCAACTGTATCGCTTCAGTATGTCCCCTTTGCCAGCGCGGTAGGAAACACTATACGACATACCGTTGATCTTATGCCTCGGGAGACGCGCGGTGGGCGGAAGAATTGCCGATGCCTCCATCTTCTGTGCCCTCTGAGAATACCGAGGAATTGCCTCCTCTCACAGACGAAAGTGGGTGACACGTTCTGTTGATGTCGCATCGCTCTGTTGATAATGTTTTGCAGATGTCGAAGTCCTCCACTCCATCATTACCACCGCGCAGTCGCTTTCGCAAGCGGAGCGCTTTCCATATCGCACGCTTTTTGATGCCTATGACACTACTCTCCACCAAAACGGACTCGATCCAGATCACGATCAGGTTTACTTCCGCTTCCTGCTCAGGCTTGGGGGAGTGCCGGGAGATGGGACGCTGTTTCAGAAATTCGAGGCCCTTTTGGGCCGGATGGGCATACGGCTTGAGTTTGGTACGGGAGGAGATGATGCGCAAGAGATTACGAGGCACGACGGAGGCCTTGCCCTGGAGAGGGACGAGTCTCGGGAACTGGTGGACATTCCTCGCGGGAGGGCACGGCGTGCTTCATTTAGTTCTATGTATGACGCTGGCGACGAGAATACTCGAAGAAATGGTAGAGGGACTAGATCCCATTCCTCGATGTCGCGGCCGCGAACGAGCCTTTCCACTATGCGAGATGGAGCCGTTTCAACGAGGGCTACCACTCGGGCGACGGAGAGAAGCCTGTCGCATGACGGAATCGAGTCACATGAGAGGGGGCAGGCCACAAGGGGCAGGTTGACCTCACAGGATTTCGGGCGGAATCTTCTACATTTTCGCGGACGAGGAAGGTCAACGTCTAGCCCAGGAAATCTCCAAGGCTGGCGACGGACCCAGTTCAAGGATAGTCTGGTTGGCCAACAGCTGCTCCCCGCCTCTGTGACTGACCAGCAGTCATACTCAATAGGAAGGGCGGCTGGAACTTCCAAGCTTAATGAAGAGGGAAGCTTACAGGGCGGGGATGATGGCCCTTCGGAGCTTCTGTTCCTCCCGTCGCGAACTCAGATGTCCCTCGACGCGGAGAGATTTTACCGCTATCGCCTGCGTAGCGTGGCACTGCATGTCTTTCGACAATGGCATGATATAGCGACGCAGCTCCAACGTCACCGAAGCCGAACCGCTATTGCTATAAATTATGATAGAGCTGTTCTTTTGCGTCAATCGATCGATACATGGCGAGTAGCTCTGAGGGATAGGAAGCAAAAGGCAGAAACCGAACGTTTTTTCGCCCGCTTTGAACGCCGTGCGACAAAAGCAAGGGATTTGTATCTCGTCACGAAGGCATTCACCCACTGGGCGCAAAGCGCTTCCGATGAGGTCGAAAGAACCTCTGTCGCGCGACGGCACATCTTGAGAATAAAGTGCTTTAATGCTTGGCGCGATATTACGGCTGTGAACGAGCTCAAGGTCCGAAGGCAATTGCTCAGGAAATTCTATGCCATATGGAAACGGAGTCATCTAGAAATAGTATCAATGGAGCCCAAAGCTGTTGCTGTGTATAGGGAGAATTTGGTATTGAAGATGTATTGGGCATGGTTTTGGATTCATAAAGACAAACAGGCATTGGACTTTAAGTTAAGATGGGTGAAAGGGAAATATCTGACTGCCTTAGGTACAAACGCTTTTGAGAGGAGGGAGGAGGATTTATTAGTTGAAAATATGAGGAAGCAGAGGATACTAAGAAAATTCCTGAGGAGTTTGTTTCTGAAGGCACAGGCTCTATCAGCGCTTAATGGAGAGGCGAGGGAATTCCGCGATAGGAACCTAGAGCGGAAAGGCATTCTCAGCTGGAGAAGGCAGGTCAAGCTCATCCCTGCTGCACGGCAGGTTATTTTTTATGCAGAGTCGAGGATTTCGTGTGGCGCTTTCAAGTCCTGGCTCCAGCGAACGAGGACATCAAGGCAAGCGGTCGGGGTGGACAAGTTGAGGGTCCTCCGTAATGCGTGGACAAACTGGAATGACCGACTACGCATGCGAGCAATTGCAACACGGATTAATGACCGGGTTGTCTTTCAAGCGCTCTACAAATGGGTTTTAATTGAAAGATCTAAGATCTTTAAGCGGCTGTATGAGAAACGGCGGAAGCAAGCAGCGCTCTATAGGCTGGCTAAGGCGTTAGGCAGTCAACGAACCAAAATCCAACTGGGTGAGCATTTCCTTGGAAGAAACGGAGGAAGGAACCTGGTAGCCTCCGTTCTTTGCCAGTGGCGCCATCAAGTCTATTTGAACAGACGGGGGGAGCAACTTGCCTTCGAATTTCACGCGCTTCGTATTATTCAAGACACTATTAATTTATGGAAGTCTGGAATTAAGCACGTCCTTTTTTTAGAGCGATGTGCTCAGGAGGCAAAGTTCTATTTCCTCGCTACGAAGACAATTAGGTCCTGGCAAAAGGCTGTTTCGAACATTAGGCGCCAGAAGCGGAAGATAGCGTATGCTCGAGGTAGACGCATGGTCAAGGTCAATCTGGCAACTAGGATATTTGCTCTTTGGCGGGAACGAGGCAGACAGGACACATATTTGCGACGGCAGGCGGAGGCATTAGATCGGGATCGTGTAATCCGGGTATGCGCAAGCCAGATCACTCTGTGGCGAGGCCGACTTCAGGAGGCTTCAGATATGGGACTGCGGGCTGATGCGGCCTATAACAAAAAAATATCCCGGGTACTTCTCGAGACTTGGCGTTACAACCTTTCTGCCAACCGAGGAATGAATGAAGATGCAGCATATTGTGCCCGGGGCCGGGTTTTGGAAGATGCAAGAGCATACCTTAAGAAATGGAGAATGCGCATCTTGGGAAACCGCGGGCGGGATGCGAATGTTCAATCGTTTAAGGAGCTCATTGATAAGAAGCATTTTAAGAGCATCCTTAGGTATTGGCGGAGTAAGGTTGCAGAACGGGGAGGACACAGACCAACGGATTCTGTTGCAACCCGTCGGAATGGAGATGATCTGGGGGGTGACGATACGAGGAGGGCAGAGGATTGGACTATTTTTGATGGTGGGCTGGATATTGTTGATTGGATCCCAGGTCTTGAAGCCTCTTCTAGCTCTACCCCAAGACCAGCTTACCTGAGCACGCCATCTAAACAAAACGCTAGAGCTAGGGTCCCGTCAAGACTGACTGCGACTCCTGGAGTTTGGAAAACCACCTTAGAGCGAAGGATGTTTCTAGCTGGAAGGGACTTTGGAAAGAGAGAATTTGGAAAGAGTTTATTGGGCGAGAGACGGGGACCTGAGGTAGGAAGGGATATAAGCTTCCAGCAGCAACCTCCATAAGGTAGCGGAATATTTTTTAGGCTCCCAAATGCATTGCTCATGGTGTCTGGTTAGCGTGTGGTTTTGGTCTGTTTTAGCGGGTGGGGGGTGTTCTAGGAAGTCTTTGTTTGGCTACGGATAATATGCACAGCGCAAAGGATCATGCGAAGTACTAAATTGTACGGTGTATCTTTGTGAGACGTCATTTAGTATATCTCTCCTTCGATGAAAATATATCACGACTCTCTTAGCCAATCACCTTTCACATCATATTCCTTAGAAAGTGGCAAGCGTACCCCCGGAAAGAGATAGACATGGCCTAAGGCGCCCACAAATAACGGGCCACGTAGCCCGCTAGCCTGGGATGGATGGTATACGTGTGTTCTCCCCTTCAACCCTATTGCTACCCACTTCTCATGTTCCCTATCCATTAGGACATTCCAACACCTATCCAGGCCCTTGTACCGCCAAGCACCATCTCCCCAACTCACAAACGCAAGACGCCCCGGAACACACGGCTCCTTTGCAACCCGTAGTGATAGGGTGGAGGTGAGCGCGGGTAGCGACGTTGTCTAGTAGACGATGGACATACATCGCGATGTTGGGCCCCCCACACACTCTCGACACAGAATCCTTTATCACGATTTTAAAAGTTATCCGTAACCATCCACACCGGCCCCGACAACGCCAGTGCAGACAGGGAATTCAACGGACATAACTATACAAAAATTGGGAAAGAGCCTATATTTCCTGTTTCCTTCGTAGTAAACAATAGCGACCGTATCGCCTCCGGAATTTCTCCGGCACCAGACCCGAGTCTGGTAGCCATAGAATACGCCCAGGCAGGCTTGTCCGGGATGCGTCGAGGAATTGGCTGCAGGATAGCTCTTGCCAATTGGCGGTATCGAGCACGTAATGCGGCTCCAGCTCTGACGCCTCAGATCCCGGAAAATACGAGTCCACAAGAAACGTGCACTGAGATAGGGATGTCTAGGCTACTGTCAGCGTGGGAGTTGAGTGGCGAACCGGACGGCGCTATACATATTTGCTCATATCTTCTCGATTCTCATCATTCATCCCCGAAGGTATCAACCAGGTCCCCGGCCAAATGCCAAACCCCGTTTTACCTTCGTGAAACTCACCAGGAAGTAATCCGTCAAAGGCGCTCTTCACGAACTTTGCCTTCATACCGTTCGGAAGGAAGTATGATGAAGGAAAGCGATGCCATTCCTTTCCAAGGCATAGTGTGTCGCCCGGTGATATCTGCCCTACGTTCCGGAGGGCATCGAAAACACGTAGAGGTGCGGAGTAAGCTGTCACCATGCCAGCTATCCTCAGCAGCCCGATGCCGATCGCAGCAATCACGAAGGTGCTAACCATGGCAAATTTGATTTTAGGTGGGATCATGCCAAAGACCGCTCTTGGGTTTGAAGATCCTATGTATGACAAAGCGATATGTAAACCGATAGCTGCATTCAACGCCAAAGCAGGATAAGCCGGAAACATAAATCTTTCTTCCTTGTGAGGTTGAAGGGTGAATATAGCAAGCCATAGATAGAATGGCGATAAAAAGACTACGCTTCGGAAGGCTGTTTTTTTTGAAGGTGGTACGGAGCGATCCCGGAATTGTAAGGCAGATAACGGTAAAGCACCAATGGCAAGAACGAACCAGATGTTGAAGTTGAGAAGCAAGTTCCGCATGTAAAAGTGCCACGGTTCGGTGCCGAAAATACTAGGGCCTTTACCAGAGCCACTGAAGATATTGTATCGCACGATGTTGAACGGCACAACCTCCAATCTACGGTAAAAGAATGTGTCCAAAGCGGTAAGCAACGCCTGGAAGGGTGGTCAGCGCTCAACGGTGGCATAACTATATGCAGCATGTCACACACCAGAAGTATGAATGACCGCGCTACACCATCCACACCCCTCGAAACAATCGCTGCCACCTCGCTGCTTATGGTAGCCAGGACAGCCTCCTCAACTAGAAACGGGACGGCAAGCGCAAGAGCAAACGGCCAACCCAAGATCCCCCCAGCAGCAAACCAGAATATCCCCTGGGCGGTCTTCAACCCGCCACGCCAGTCCATGAATGCTGACATCCCCAACATTGTCGTATTCATGGCAAAGCTGGATGGAAGGTAGGTAGCGGACGCATGGAACATTCCAGGACTTGATACCATTGCCAAGAGAAAGAATAGGCCAACCCGGGGGTTCAGAGTGCGTGATATAGCAGAGAACAAGCGTGTCTCACATAGGGCGCATGCGAAGGCGAGGAGAACACGAGTAGAGTAGAATTCAAATACCTATAGCAGAGTCAGAATAAAACGACAAGCACAAACCATGCAAGCGATAGCTCGTAACATGCCTTGGACGTAAATGGAAGGAATAAAGCTATCTTGCCAGCAATGGCATGCAGCGCCACATAGGCCCAACTCCGAATAGCGAATTCTGGTGAGTACTCCCACGTCTGTAGACCGTAGCCATGAGTGAGGTAG
>JAJDFE020000523.1:0-27014 GCA_021527465.2 Geoglossum glabrum | reverse complement strand
CCGGGTGCGCCAGGGCGACCTCTGGGCCGACGACTGGGCGCCGTTCGCACTGATCTATATGTTCCAGCGGCCGGAGTCCATGCCGCGCGCCTGGGCCAAGGCCTGCGCGGAGCTGGCGCCGGGCGCCTGGCTGGTCAGCCTGGACTTCGCGGTGCCGGACGTGGCGCCCGTCGCGAGCTGGCAACTGGACAACGGGCAGTTCGTGTGGGTTTACCGCCCGGGCCGGAATGTGGGCTCAAAACCGCCCAATTGAAGCGTTTTCACTATTTTAAGCGTAATTGTTAAAAATAGTTAACGTGTAAAACAGGCAGCTAATATTTCCCGTTTAATAAACAATGGCTAAAGAGTTTCAATGAAGGCATACAAATAACGAACGTCAGGAAGCTCCTTCACTTGAAGAATAGCTTTTTAGATGTCTTAGATAAACACATACACAACGGAAAAATATACACTACGTTTAATCAAACTAGAGGCGAGACGCATGGCACTAGGTCTGGCCGTCTTTCTAGTAGTTATCCTAATATGCAACAGGTTCCTAAGCGAGATAAAACCCTGGGCAAGATTTATCGTAGTATCTTTGTGCCTTATGATAATTACGTATTCGTTGAATATGATTATTCTCAAGCTGAGCCACGGCTTTTTACACATTATTCTCAAGAGCCAGCCTTACTTGAGGGCTATCTCTCAGACCCTCCTATAGATATGTATGATGTCTTTGGGAGAGCGTCTTACGGAGATAACTTCTACAATAGAAAAGAACATAGAGATATGTTCAAAACTATTGGTCTAGGCGTTATGTATACAATGGGAGCGGAGAAACTGGCTAATCAGTTAGGTATGACATACGATGAAGCGCTCGCGATCCTCAAGGATTTATCCAGTAAGTTCCCACGTATGCTCGGCAGAAACAAGAATGATCCTGGATTTACAGAGAAGGCATCAGCGCTTGCGGCGCAACGTGGTTATGTTAGGACTATTCTTGGCCGTCGTTCCCGCTTCGATAACCCTAGGTTTAGTTATAGGGCAGCTAATAGGATTGTACAAGGTGGAAGTGCAGATATTCTCAAATACAAAATGTGTCAAATAGATAAATACTTAGAGCAAAATAAGCTAGAAGATAAATGCCAAATGATCTTGACTATTCACGATGCAGTAGCTTTTTTAATACATGAAGATCACATAGATTTAATAGAGACTATCAAAGAGATTTTAGAGAAAGTACAAACTCCCCCTTTCAATCTAAGTGTCCCTTTTCCCGTTGAGTATAAATCAGGTAGTTCATGGTCGGAGGCATCGTATGGATAACGACCTTCACTTTAAGTACGTTAACACTATTCGTAAACCTGATGGCTCTCTTAGAGAGTGGGAAGAATATAACAAATTAGTTCAATTAGAAAATAGTATGGATAACACACATTGTGTGTATACTATTGGACAAGAAAAACGTTACCAAGAATGGAAGCATAAGTTAGTGGATAAAGAAAATGAAAAACGATAATAAACTTACTCGTCGTAAGTTACTTACCGGGATTGGTGCCGCTATAGTAACGCCCACTGTCCTGCGTGACATACCTGTGCCTACAGTGTTACGAGAGAGGTTGACTAGCGACGTAACGTACTATGTAGGGGAATCTAGACTTGTAGGAGTTCCTACGTTCAAAACAGTTCAGGAAGCATACAAGTATATAGTAGACCTAGACTTAGATTTTGCTGAATATACCGTAACGATACAAGTTTTACCTAGCACAAATAGAGATACACAATGAAGAATGAAGCTGAGTTTAAGACCCTCATTAAAAAGTCTGTGACTTGGCAGAAGGGATATAGTATATCTCTAGCAGCGCCTATGCTTAGTGGCATACCTGATCTTTATGTGGTTATGCCGTATTATATACCAGTTTTGCTTGAAGCTAAATGGCTAGGGGAAATGAAACGCTCACATTTTTCTAGAAAAGTACCTTTTTCGCCTATGCAGGATTTGTTCTTGAAGTCCTGCCACGATGTTTCTCCTTATAGCGCTATGGGTGCTGTAGGTTTTATATACGAGGATGTTATTCATTGTTGCTTAGTAACCCATGGTACGCCTTTGTATTACAACTTTAGTCAGCAATTCAAAATTGACGCGGCATGGGTAACTAGAAGTGCAGTTACAAAAAGACTTGACATTATAGAGTTATTCTCTAAAGTACCCATCCCAAAGATACAAATGGCGATAGAGTTACATGACGCTGCAAATGACCCTGGAAGAAGCCCGGTCGGCTTGGCCGTTTGATATCGCTCCGCGCGATGTGCAGTTAGAGGCTCTTTCGGCGGGCTTTGGTAAACCCGGATTTGCATACTTTATGCGGCAGCGTCTAGGTAAGACCTGGACGGCCTATGCCGAGTTTACACTGTTGCGGGATCGCGGCGAAGTAGATTGGATGTTTGTAATCGTACCTAACTCTATTAAGCAGCAGTGGGTGGATGCTATACATGAAGTCACTCCCCATGTAGCTGTCAGAGAGTACGATAGCAATCAAAAATATAAAACTAAACTCTGGTTTAACAAGAATAAACTAGGCGGCGTGTTTATTATTAACTACGAAGCGCTAAAGCCATTTCTTGCTGAGTTTTACGAAAATCTACATTGGTTTGAGCCTACTAGGACTTACCTTGTAGCTGATGAAAGTACTCGCATCAAAGAGCCCACAGCTAAGATGACAAAGGCGGCCCATGAACTATCTACCCAATGCAAATATAAGCGCGTACTTACTGGTAAACCTAGGGCCAATAGCAATGCTGACCTTTGGGGGCAACTTAAGTTTATCAACGCGACTGAGTATAATTTTTATCAGTATAAACATCGTTACTGCCTTATGGGTGGCTACCTTGGAAAGCAGCTACTTGAGGACATTAATACAGAAGACCTTAAACGACGTATGGCCCCGCATTGCTACATTGCCCCCGATAAATACCTCAAGGGCTTTGAGAAAATATACGAGCCAATGCGTAAAGCTAAACTCCCAAAAGAGCTACAAGAGAGCTACAATAAAATGGAGGATGATCTAATTCTCGATCTAAACTCCGACACCAAGATCACTGCGCCTATAGTGCTAACGAAGTATCTTAGGTTACAACAGATATCTAGTGGCATAGCAGGGGACATAGATGGAAACCAACACAATCTTATTAATCCTTCACATAATCCTAGGATTCGCATTGTACGTGAAATTCTGGACAACGAGATCAACAATAAAGTTATTATACCTTGTAGGTTTCGTCTTAGTATTAATAATCTTTATGCTGAACTTACTCGTGATGGGCACAAAGTAACTAGACTAGTAGGAGGTATGTCTCTTAAAGAACTAGAAGAACAGAAACTTAGATTTAACGCTGGCGACAGCGATGTAATGCTGGCTCAGCTACAAGTATTATCCTTTGGGCACACACTTCCAGGCCCCGACGATAATCCTTGTGATAGTATGATATACTATGAGAATGACTTTTCGTTGCTCAACCGTATGCAAAGTGAAAGTAGGCCAGAAAAATACGGTAGGGATGTAGCTATATCTTACTACGATATGTATGCATCCAAGATGGACAAGTACTTAATTAGTGCCCTTATAAAAAAAGAAGATGCGAGTATGGCGTTAATGGGGTACGCGAGAGACTTAGGCTTTAGTCCAACTATGAAAGGCAACGCAAATGCTGACGAAGACAGAGACGAAACGCAAACAGACTTACCTTTCTGACGAGGAAAAGCATCAAGTAGCTGTATTCTGCATTGAGAAAGGATGTGCAGTACCCAAGTACAACAACGAAGGTAAACTGGAATGGTTTTGGAGAGTTAACAAGAATATCAGTGCAGAAGAGTTCTCCAAAGACTTCTTTCCTATAACGTCTTACCACGTCCAGGGTAGCGTTGAGTGGTATGGCAGAGTATCCCCTCTATTCGATAGACCTATCGTCATACCTCCTGTCCAAAGTGAAGTAGAGATGGATGTGCTCAAGATTAATGAGAAGAAGCTCAAGGGTGATATAGACGATCTTAAAGCGAAAATTAAATCGCTAGAAGCGCAGTATGTCACGGAGATTAATCGTAATGCTATCTATAAGGCAGCTCTGAATAACCTCATTAGAGCACTGCCTAAATCGCTTCTGGCGGATTTAAGTAAGTAGTCGGCAAAATTATTTGTTGTAGACTGTTAGGGGTCGATCGGGGTAGCTAATCCAGATCGGCCCCTAACCTATTGTAGTCATAATGGTAGCGCGTGAGAGATTTGTAAATTGGACTACAGGTGTCCCTCTTGCTTTGAAGGATACCATTAGCTCTGTCTTTGTCCCGACAGGCGACGCGAGCGGCGACGGCCCGGCTCCTGGGCTGGTCCCTTCGCCTCCCTCGCCGGCCTTGAATACACGTTTTTTACGTGAAGACGCTACTTGGGCTATTCCATCGGGCATAAGTAGCGTATGGCTATTTGCAGAGGACTACGACGTATTACCGGCTAACAGCGCGGCCGATAACGACGCTGGAATGATAGACTTAATAGCGGCAGCTTCTAACACAGGGTTAGGTGCCGTTATGATGTTTGAAAGTGGTACATATAATTTTAGTGTAGTATGGCCAACTCTACAAAGTAATTGTATATTTGTGCAGGGTCAAGGATGTTTAAGCGCTGGAGGCACACAGTTAAACTTCACTAATACAACAGGAGATTGTATAACATATAGTACGTCAGGCCACATGGGCATGGCCGATGTGTATATAACATCTTCAGTGGCCAAGAGTGCAGGGTTTGCCGTAAAAATAACAGGTGGCGCATACAGGCCCACGTTCCAAAACGTAAGAATAGAATACCAATGGAATGGATTCTTCTTAGATAACAGCTCAGAAGCTAGGTTTAACAACATAGCGTGCAGGCATCTAAGAGGTACTACAGCCTTTTATGCTTATGGGGATGTAGGAGGTATCTTTGGTTGGTCTTGTCAAAGTTTCACTTGTGATAATCCTTATAATTATGGATATTCAGCTCCCTCAGCTACTAATTTAGTAGCTTGGACGGTAGCTACAGGGTATACCCAAGGAGATGTAGTAACAGCTAATGGTAACATATACCAATGTGCTACTACGGGTACATCAGCGGGTGCAGGAACAGGCCCATCAGGGATACCAGACGTAGGCGCAGCAGCGTTTACTACTACTATAACAGATAACACCACTGCATGGGTATTTGTATGTAGTGGATCACTTACTTGGGTAAATATAGACAGTAATTCCTACTCATCTACTTGGTACAACTGCGCATTTATAAATGGAGCGTATGGTTGGTGGCTCGCTGATACAGATAATACAGGTAGCTCTTATCCTCAGTGGCATAACTCATTCAACTTGCAGTGCGATCATAGTTATTTCCAAGGTGTGATAGCTAACGATGGCGCAGGATTATATTTATCTCAACCTTGGATTGGTAGTTGCTTAACGGGCAATGGCATATTTATTAACACAGGCTTTGTAGGTGGATTACGCTGCACTGACGGTAGAATAGTAGCTAACGCAGAAAACGGAATACTACTTGGAGGCGGTGTAAATAATTCCATTATGGGCAACGAGATTTACATTAATTCCCAGAAGACTAATAATACTTACGACGGAATCCTAGTATCTAATAACGTATCTAGATTTAACATATGGAATAATGTGATTGGCTTCGGCGAAACCGGATCGGCTAGGCAAAGATACGGTATTGTTGTGGGCACGGGCAGCGATTTCTTCGTATGCGCGCCAAATAACCTATTGGGTAATGCTACGGCAGCCTTTAGTAATGGCTCATCTGGCACTGCTACTAATTTTTACATGCCCGGCCCCGGAACGGGTACACCAAACATTGGGTAGGTATGTTATGTCATATCCTTGGCTTGACTACTTGATTAAGCTAGAGAAAGAAGGGTTTAGAGAGATACCCGGCCCTGAGAGCAATCCAAAAATAATGGAATGGGCCAAGACCGCTGCTAAATACCCTTACATGAACGATGATAGCACTACGCCATGGTGTGGCATTGGCCTTGCAGGTGTATTCTGGGAAGTAAATCAAAAAGAAGCTATCCCTAAAGACCCGGCAGCAGCTATATCTTGGCTAAACTGCGGCCCCGAGTGCGAGGCTAAGATCGGCGCAGTGGTGGTATTCCCTAGACCCGGGGGTAACCACGTTGCAGTCATAAGAGATATCCAAGGTGAAATACTAAAATGCATAGGATGTAATCAGAGTAATGCAGTAACTACTACTAATTTCTATATGTCTTCAGCAAAGGGATTTCGTTGGCCCAAAGGTGCTACCATGACAGATAGTAAGGTTGACCCCGTAACTTCTAGGTATAAAGAGCTACTACAGCGTTGCCAAGTTAAGCAAGAATGGCAACAGCACATAGATAAATACGCTAGCATTATAGCCGCTAACAAAAATAAATACAAAGAAATAGAGGAGGCTACAGGTGTCCCTTGGGCTGTTATTGGTGCTATTCACTATCGCGAAAGTACCCTCAATTTTGGCACTCACTTACATAATGGCGATAGTCTTAGATCACGTACCGTTCAAGTACCTGCTGGCCGCCCTGTAGAAGGAGAGCCGCCTTACTCGTTTGTGGAGTCCGCTATTGATGCCATAGAGTACGATGGACTAGATAAAGTTACAAACTGGTCTATGGAGAATATATGTGACGTCTTAGAAAAATATAATGGCTTAGGATATAGGCGCATGGGTCTACCTTCGCCTTATCTTTGGAGTGGTACTAATAACTACGTCAGGGGCAAGTATGTCTCTGATGGTAGATACGACCCATCAGCAGTAGACAAACAAGCTGGTGTCATACCGTTGTATTTAAGAGCTATGGAGCTTGCCCACGAAAAAATTATTCGCACAAGCTCACGCAAGATAAGAATTATAGATAACGTAGTCGTTGGACTTAAGTCCCTTATTGGTGTTATTGGTGGTTTATTTACCGCAGACAGCATGGGTGTATTCAAAGAGTATTTATCTTTCGCTAGTGGTGTATTCGAGCCTAAAATATTAATTACTCTAGGCATAGGCGCAGCGGGTACATGGATCATAGTACGATGGCTGGATAGATTAATGATGGACGACGCTAGGGCAGGAACATGGGTGCCCTCAGGATTATCACAACCTGATGCTGTTATCGATCCTGTAGAAGATAATATTTACGGAGATACTACCAATGCAGTGGTGGATACAGATACAAAGTCTGATTAGCGACTATTGGCAGTGGCTAATAGGCTTAGCCGGGCTATCCGCTGTTCTGTCTTGGATTCCCGGTGGGGGGGCAGCTATGGCTATTATCACTACAGCCTTACGAATGGTTGCGTCATTCTTTGAAATGATTAGTCCTATTGTCAGTGGTATCTTTAGTGGCCTCATATGGATATGGAAGACTATACTTTTGCCAGGGCTCTTAGATATCATAGACAGTTGGGCCACTATATTTACTGTTATCATAGCTGGCACTATAGGTTGGTCTATGTTTGTGAGTAAATATGAAGTAACCAACTACAAGACCGAAAGATCGCTAACGCAATGCCAGCGTGCATTGAGTGTATGTAAGAAACCAATACCTAGAGAGCCCCAAGTAGAGCTACAGCTACCTTGGCCTTTTAACTGGAAATAACTTGACTTACGCAGATAACTATGTTAGGGTGTACGGTCAACTACCAAACCCTAACGAAAGGTTAACAACATGAAAGCAGCGCTTATCTGTTTGTTCGTCATTGTGTCGGCGCAAGCCGCCCATGCTCGCCCTTGGCCCGTGTGGGCCGTCGAGGCATTCGACCGGAACGGGGGCAACGGCGGCGACTGAGAGACAGGGCGGTCCACCTACCTGGACCGCCCAACTCTGCACCAGCGGCCAAATTTGGGGGAATAGCAGCCATGCGAGCGGCAGCACTACCAAAGCCCAAGCCCTATGCTGATATGACCATCGACGATGTTCGAACGATGATCAGAGAAGTCAAAGAAGAAGGGCTAAAGATACAATCTCACTTCAAGAAATTACAAGAGTACTATTCAGATTGGGAAGATAAGCTTAACGAAGTTGATAAGATTATTACTCAGATTTCAGAAGACACTGGCATTTCAAGAGAAGAGATTACTGCACCAGAAAGCGATGGTATCATTGATATTGATGATATTTAGAGGTAAATTATGTTCGACAATACTGTTACAATGGGGAATGTATTGCAGATTGCTGCTATGTTGCTTGGTGGCTTATATTTTATATGGGCCATGGAAAAGAAAATAAGTCTACTAGCTATAACTCAAGCTAACTTTGCATCCAAGCTTACGGAAATAGAAGTAGAAGTTAAAGCTATTACTAAGATAACCCTAGAAATGGCGGTCCAAGGCGAACGAATGACTGCGCTAGACAAAAGACTTAACGAGCTATCTATTAGAATAGAGAGCATGACTAAGCAGATTTCTCATCGCGGGCGTAGTCAGAGTAATAGGGGTTAGTTACCTTATATGTAAATTGCACTATGGTGTCTGGACCGTCCATAGTTACATCTTTATATTTAAATCCCCGATTGATAAAGAATGCTAACGACGTGCTGTTAGTGGGGGCTATGTTAGCTTTAATCACCCTTATGTGGTTATAGTATTCCATAAGTCTGTCTAACGAAACCCTGCCGTATCTCCGATATCTTTCCCTCCTAAGAATAAATATACCTATTTCATTCTTCTTTGAGAGATATATACTTCCTACAGGTCTATGTAGGTCTCTATCATATATTATATACCACCCTTTGTAGGGCTTCTTAGCTATGAAAGCTAAGTGCTCTTTGAGTGTTGGCATCTCCTTATGGGAGATATTCATGTAAGGCTCTCGCTCTTTAAGTAACTCATATAAAAATAAACTATAGTGTTCTCTTATATTGCTGTCTGACGAATAAACGCTTATTAGACCTATCCTTGGCTCGGTCACAGCATTTTCTCCGTTTTCTCAAAGATATGAAAGGTTATGTTGTCCAGTCCTGTAGTCTTTTTCCACAGGAAACCATACCCTATACTCCTTAAGGAAAAGTTACCAATGTAAAGAGAGCCATAGTCATCAAGCCACAAAGCATCTTTCTCGCCTCTGTATGTAATAGGTCTAATCTCCGGGGCGAAGTACTCACAGCACATTATAAACCTATTAGATGCTGTATATATTTTATTCATTAGACCTTTAACGTGCGCAGGGTGAGTATGTATAAGTACTCCGTATGTAAATACTAAATCCGCCGTAGGTAATTTAGGTATTTCTTCCAAGTAATTTACAGACTTACAGTTATCTTGTAGCCGTTCAGCCGCGTGCTCGTTTACCTCAGTAGCGTAAAGCTTAAGAGGCTTTTGTGTCATTAATTGTAATTTCTCTAGGGCTTTTATGTTAGGCCCCTGTCCTGCACCTATCTCTAGCACAGATACAGGTATCACCCCACTATTCATGTATATAACCTTGAATACAGTCTCAAAGAAAGCGTATCTCCTGCCTACTTCTTCTTCGGTGAGAAGGTTTCTAATTTGATAGTTATTCCCGAAAGGACCTTTCCATAAGTCAACTTGCTGTGACATTGCCCACCTTTAAGAAAGATTTAGTTTCGTTCTTGATAGCTTCTTCTAATCGCTCTATGTCGTTAGGATAATCCACACACCAGTTTATGTGTGACATATCATCTTTTTGTTGTAAATTACATTTTTTTACTTCTTCTGTGCGCTGCATCCAAGGTGTAACATGTTCGTAGTCTAAGAGTTGGTCAGATAGTTTATACGCGGCATCTAAACAATCTCTAGTAAAAGCTTCACAGTCGAGACCTTTTTGGTAAGTACGCTTAGGGTGCACATTAGAAGAATAGTCAGAACGCTTCACTAGTAGCATATACAACACTTGCCAACATACTACAGGATTAATAAACGGGCAATCTCCTGTTATGCGCATAATAAAATCAAATTCAAAGAAATTAGCAGCGTCGTAATACCTTTTTAGTACGTTTAACTCACTACCGCAGAAGTTCTCTACTCCTAAACGATCAGCTAGCTCTAGCATGGGCTCACTGTCTGGCGTGTCAGGAACAGCCAGAACAACGGTCATATTGGCCCCTTTTGGCCCCTTCATTTGCTTGCAGCGCTCCATTGTCCATTGGATCACAGGCTTTCCTAGGAGCGGCGCCATACTCTTGCCAGGAAACCTACTAGATGTCATTCTAGCTTGAATAATTATACCTATGTTAAGCTTAGGAGCTAACTTAGGCTTCTGTTTTAATACTACTATGTTTGTCATATGCCGTATTCCATTATAGATAAAAATGTACCTTCTCGCATATCGCGCTCGTAATCTGCAAAAGTCTCAGCTAGAACTCTTACTACTTCTTCATGGTTCTTTGACTCCCATGCTAAATGATATTCATATCTCATATTTGTTATTGTAAGTATCTCCTCAGCTATAGTCTCAACGTTAGATATATCTAACCCTTCTCTTATGTAGTTATGGAGTCTGTTTCTTATTGTAGTAATTATTATTTCTCTTATGCCAAAGTTAGGCTCTGGTGTGTATATTCTCTTTCTCCAAAACATCATAACCTCACTTCGTTGCCCCAAGTAGCCAACTCTGTTGCACAGCTTCTAGGCGTAAAATCGGTGTAGAGAAACATTGATCCAGCTGCCACCGCAGAAGCCCCCGCCGCGAGTGCTTCATGCATATGGGCGGGCTCTCCGCAGCCTCCAGCGGCTATTACAGGGATTGTTAGGTTGCCAGCTACAAGATTAATATTAGGAATGTCGTAGCCTTCCATTGTGCCATCGTACTCTATACAAGTTAGTAGTAGTTCCCCGGCTCCAGCCGTCTCAAGAGCCATGCTCATTAGTTTCATAGGGAGACAGCTAACAGAGTAGTCTAGCACTTCTACTATAGCTTGCGCTCCGAACTTACGGGCAGCATCGGGTATTATATCTTTGTGAGTTTTGATAGCTACTTTATCCGCTCCATTAGCTAAAGCTTCTTTAATATGTTCACTACTAGATATACCACCCCCATAAGTAACAGGACAGAAAAGATTGTCGCACCATCTCCTAAGATTCCCATAGTTAGGCTCCCTTCCTTCTATAGTAGCGTTGATGTCTAGTATAATTATTTCGTCTACGTTACGACTCTCCATTACTCTTATGTATTGATCCATGGTCCCTAATTTACGGTAAGGACGCCCGAAAGCTACAGGCTTAACGCACTGCCCATTGCCGTCAGTTAAGAGTATAGGTATAACTCTACTCTTGAGCATAGGGCTCTAGCTTTCCTGTTTGTCTACCAGGATATATAAATTTCTTACAAAAGCCACATAAAATATTATCCCCCTCTTTTGGGTACGTCCCATCAGAGTATATGAAATCGGCAGCCTTTAGCGTCTCGTCTTGCTGATATTGTTTCTTACTGTAAAGAGCCACATTGAAACAAGCGCTCTCACCCTTGTCGTGAAAACACCTATATTTGTACTCTTTAGGTATTAGAGGCATTTCTAAGTTCCTCTTTGAAGTTAGGTCTTGGCGGTTTTCCTTTAAATATCTCAAACAGTTCTTTATTGGCGAACTTATTGCAGATATCTATAAACTCAGGGATAGTTAGGTTTATATTAGCTAAGATATCCTCTAAAGATTTACCTAAATAAGCATAGGGCCACTTCCCATCATGTTGGAGCACCATTTCAATACCTTCATTTCTTGTAATATAGTTTCTCCTGATATGATTGCACACCAGATCAGTACACCTACCGAATCCATATTTAAGATATTTAAAGTAATCATGTATCCCGGTTTGGTGATTGTCTAGATTTTCATAGTCATAGCCTATCCCTTCGACGGCGCCATACCACGTCTTGAAGCCATGCTTGAGCGCTATTTCTGCGTTTTTTAATCCGTCCCAAGGGAAAAACTGGCCCAGAAAGACACCTGATGTTGTTTTTTGATCTAGTTTCGGATACGTGTATAAGTTTAGTTGTTCCTTGGTTCCAATTCCCCGGTCGATTAAATCGGTAACTCGTAAGCCGTTTAATCCGCCATATTCTTGTAGCCATCTGTTATCTAACTTGGTTGCTTGTTGCGCTTGGTACGGCCCACCGTATTCGTTTTGAGGGTTTTCTCCCCATAGAATTAGAGGTATATTAAATAATAAAGCAGCTTTAACAGGGATACTAAATATAGTTACGTGTTCAGCCCAAGAAATATCACCAATTTCTTCCAAAGTATATTTATTAATAGCCCTACGCAGACGGCTATTAAGATTAAACTCAATAAGATCGACTCCAATATGAGCAATATTGTTAAGGTTATTCCTGCCAATAGTGGATAAATCATCAGTAACAGCGCAAACAGTAAGCGGATTAAGACCATATTGCTTTGCCTTTATGACTTGATAAGTACTATCTTTTCCGCCAGATACAGGTACAACACAGTGATACTGATATTTATCTGAGATTAATCTATCACATAGTTCTTTGAACTCTTGCTCACGTCTTGTCCAGTCTACTTTCTGGCGAGCGTCAAAGGCCGTGCAGGCGCTACAGACACCTTGCTCATTAAACATAAGATCAGGTTTTGTATCAGGGTATAAGCAGCGCGTGCAGTATTTCATGGTATTAATTTTAACTCTCTTAGTTTCTGTAAATGTACTCCCATATGATTATATAAGCTCTGTACATCAGAAGCTTCCATAATCACAGCCGACACAGGGAAATGTTCTTTTAGATCGCCCGAAAATTCGCAGAAAGTAAATCTAATAAACGGGGTTTTACCCCTAATAACTATACTCAAATAAGCACTATCGGAGAACTTAGAGTTAAGATTGTATATAGACTTTATAGCCTCTACGTTAGTTCTGACTACGGGGTTTTTCTTTAACTTTGTGCGTTTCATATGATCATATCCTTAGTTAGCGCTGTACCCGCTTTAATGTCGTGCGTCGCACGCATACCTGCGATTAGTCTTGTATACATCTTCGGGGCAAGACCGTAAGAAGGCCGGATGGACCGTATATTATCCGGCGTAAATGCTTGCCCCTCTTGTATATCCTTAATGGCGTATAGAGAACGTCTAAACTGTTTGCTATCGGCCTCCGCTTGAACTTCAACCTTAAATGAGGCCGTTGCCGCGATACGGCAATTTTGGACGTACGTTTTGAATTCGTCAGGGTGCAAGGAAAAGGCGGAATCAGCGGGATTAGTGCCGTCGAGGGCAATGTGCTTCTCCACTATTCGAGCCCCCATAGCGCACGCCAGCGGGCCGGCAATGATGCCTCTAGTGTGATCCGAGAACCCTATGGTGGCCATAGGGTACAAGTCAGCTAGCCCAGGGATACGCCATAGATTAGCTTCATCTAGCTGAGTAGGGTAAGCACTAACGCAGTGCAAGATTGATGTATTTTTAATATTACAGCAATGATAGGCTTCGTCTATGTCTTCAAGACTAGCCATACCCGTGGACAGAATCACAGTCTTGCCTGTTCTAGCTACTCTCCTGATCAGGTTAAGATCAGGCAGCTCAAAACTAGCGATTTTGTATATAGGACACTTGAGGTCTTCTAAGATAGCTAAGCCTTTTTGAGAGAACACACTAGCAAATATAGGTATATCTAACGAGAATAGTTGTACTACGTATTCGTAGGGAGTTTGTGTTTTTCTATATAACTCAAAGAGTGTATTACCGTTCCATAATCCTTTTTCTATTCTAAAATCTGTGCCCCCATGATTAATAGTCATATCTTCAGCGTAGTAAGCTTGTATCTTTACAGCGTCAGCGCCAGCGTCTTTTGCCGCTTGGCAAAGCTTTATAGCTTGGTCTATATCCCCCTCGTGATTGCAGCTTATCTCAGCCACAATAAAGGGTAACTTATCCTTACCTAGTTCTTTGCCCATTAAGATCATTGATAGATACTCACTTTCTCAACAAGTTCCATGTGCCCCCAGATTTCTTCTATGTATTCTATAGCGTCTTCCTTAGTCCACTTTCTATCTTTGTCGGACTGCATTAGGTAACATAGGTTCATTATCAGTGCATCTAGCCGTATGCCGTTGTCATCCTTAAACCCTTCAAAGAATAAACCAGGGTCTAAGTTAACTTTATCATCTTCGATTGCGCTGCTCATACTAACCCCTTTTCTATTGCTAGCCATTCGGGCATTGTTATATCTACTGTTCGGTCAGGATTTTTAGTTATCTCAACCAAAGACTTAGCTAACCAGACTTCTGATCGCGCCCCTGTTGCGTCTTTTATCCCATCAGTTACTAATATAGCTTTATCAGTTTCAGCTATTCTTATAAGGCATAAATCTACTAAGTCGCTGTTATGGCCGCTCATTTGAATATCTCCAGCTTGGATAGATCAGGATAGTCGTCGTTGGGTAGATTTTCATTGTGCTTAGGTAAGTGCATTAGCCTTACCAAGCCTTCGGCAGCTATCTCAGGGCTCATATAACAGTGCCAACCGAGAATAGGCGCATCGTCTTTGGGTTTAACGCCTTCAGTTCGACCATCAAAGCGAGCTTTTCTAGCCCAAACATCAAGGTGCGGGTTATTGTGCAATATAGCTCCACCTTGCTGAATGCCTAATATTTTAGACCAATGAAAAGAAACACAGATATATTTATATCTCTCTATCTGTTGTATCTCGTTGTACATATCACTAGTGAAGCGCCTAGCGCTATCATAGACACCAGTAGGATAAAGATTATATATACCTTCCCATTCTTCGTCGGTGAACTCTACACTAAATCCCGCGTGGATGATTTGCATCGGCACGCTTACATAACTATATTTAGGCATCTGCACAGTATCAATGTGATTAGTATTTAACTTAACATATTTCAAAGCTAAGAATAACGCATTAGTGCAGCTATTTACTGCCACGCAATAAGGCGCTCCTGTATATGTAGCCACAGCGCTCTCAAAATCACGCACTATTTCAAATGCGTTTTTCATGCGAAGTATCCTAGCTCTTTGAGTTGAGTTTGTAACACAGCCTTAGACATAACGTCCACAGTGTTGGACGCTATTTTGCCTTTAGGTATAGGATTGTTTATCCCTACATTGGGATTGATAACAAAGATACCCTTTTCGGGTACTCTGTCTGTGATTTGGCTTTCTTCTTCGGTTATTATTTCTTCGTGGATTTTTTCGCCAGGGCGAATACCGATAACCTTGCACCATATATCTTCTGGCGCATAGCCGCCCATCTCCATCATAGATAGGGCTAAGTCATGTACTCGGAACGCCACCATATCAGGCACGAATATTTCCCCGCCGTGCTGTGCGTCCAGACATTCAAGCACAAATTGACTGGCCTCGTCAAGCGTGATCCAAAAACGGGTCATGTTACTGTCTGTAATAGTCAGCTGAGTTTTAGCAGCAACTTGACGCATAAACAAAGGTATAACTGAGCCTGTGGAGTTAGCTACATTTCCGTAACGCGCGACACTAAACCTAGGCCCGTTGTGGCCTCTTATGTTATTAGCTGCAATGAATAGTTTCTCACTGCAGAGCTTTGTTGCCCCATATAAGTTTATAGGATGCACAGCTTTATCTGTAGATATAGCCAAAACACTAGTCTGGTGATAAGGTAAATTAGTCGCCCCTGTAATAATACAATCTATAAGGTTCTGTGCACCTAATATATTAGTTTTAATAGCCTCAAAGGGGTTATATTCAGCCGTAGGAACTACCTTTAACGCAGCTGCATGTATAATATGTGTAGCATTAAACAAAGCTAATCTCAGTCTTTCTTTATCCCTTACATCCCCAATGAAAAACCTTAATCTGTCATCATTAAATTCTTCTTTAATTTGTTCTTGTTTGTGCTCGCATCTACTGTATATACAAATACGATTCCAATAGCCCCACTTAAGAGCTTTATGTATGATAGCTCTGCCTAACGCACCAGTGCCGCCAGTTATGAGTAAATTCATGGGTTTACAATTTCCTCATCAAAGTTCATTATGTCTTTGAGCTTCTGTTGATAGGTTGTAGCTTTATCCTTTTGACTTTCTTCTTTGATACCTATTTGCACAGATATCTTTAACTGTAATGGAGCGCCTATTTCTCTTAGAGCTTCAGCGTACAGCTCACGCATAAATTGTATATAGGCTAATCGTAGCATTATTTATCTCCATGTTGTTGATCTTTAGAGTTAGGAGGCGGTGGATACCATCGAGCCACGGGCACCTGCCCCCCTGTCTCTGCCTCAATGATGCAGGCAAGCTCATAGGACGGCCTAGCAAAGCCAAGGGCGAGCATTCTAGGGTAGGTGAGGGCAACCCCCAGGCGCCGCGCGAACGCCGCGTAGGACGTTCCTGTGAGGCGCAGCCACGTGGCCAGGGCCATGCCCGGCAAACCGTCTTCAATGTCGGGGATGTCTAAGTCTTCGTCGGCCATGCAGCACTATATGTTGTATGGATTAACGTGGTCAAGATACTATATACACTAATCAGCCAACTCCCAGATCAATGTATCTATCTCGTCTTCGTCAAGGGAATTTAGATGGTCTTCTATCTTTTGTGCAGCCTTATAAGGGTTACCTGATGTATCTATGCTAACTATATTAGAAATACACACACGTCCTATATACATTGTTTCGTAGTTGGGGATTTTAACTTTAAACGTTCGTTTAATATTCTTAACGCTGCAATGAGAGCATACTCTTATTGCAGTATCTATTGTCACTTTGATAGTCATGTTATCCCCTTGTGTCAGTCCTACAAATAGAGAAAGCGCCACGGCAGGGGAGTACCGTGGCGCTTCCGACTGTAAAGGTTAGCCCTAAACCCTTACAGAGAGATAATGTCGTCTGCTGCTGCCTTGTCTTCAGCGGTACGATACTTGGCGCGCACTTGGGCAAACTTCGCCTCGTAAATCGGCTTTTCCTTCCACTTCTTGATATACTTGTTGTGACGCTCGATAGCCGTAAGAGCATTGAGTGCATTGAGATACTGCTGATACACTTCGGCACTCATCTTTTCGACGCGCTTGCCCTTCTTTGGGCCATCCTTGTACGTTGCGCCTTCAGTATGAAGCTGCGCAAAATACTCTTTAAGAGCCTCAACGTAATGCTCAACAGGGATAGCCGGCGAGCGACCGCGCGGGCCACCTTCCTTGCCAGACGGAAACTTACCCGTCGAATTGTCAGCCCAAAATGCATCAAAGACTGCCAGCACATCTTCGGGCTTCTCGCAATGATTGGACACAAACATCTTGCCACGGGCCGCTAAGCCTGCACAAGCCAGTGCATTCTTAACGTTAGCCGGCAGTGCCGACACGTCGTAGGTCTTGACTTTTTCGCCAGCCTTCTGCTTGACAATTACCTTAACGGTCTTGTCACTGATGCGACGAAGATCGTTCTTGCCGCTATCGTCACCAAAGAAGAATAGCGCATCGCCATCGCCGCGAGTTTTCTTACCGTCACCGTTCGGAGCCGGAGCTTTCTGCGTTGTCATAGTTCGTTCGTCCTTTGTTTGGTTAGGGAGTATTCCCTAGGTTCACTCTATAGATACTCGCTAGGTTGTCAACTGCTATTTGCTCTCTTGCGCGTCTTTTTCAAGCTCTTTTTTGATGTAGTCGTTCTCCATCACAAGGTCTAAGAACAGTTCCATGTTCACTTCTGTTCCGCGCCGCTTAGCTTCCTCGCTCTGAAACCTAGGCAACGCGATCATATGAAAATAGTGTCTCATACATTCTCTAGCTACCTCTAGTCGGCTAGGCATAACGCGGCCTTGGGGCGTTTGTTTTACTATATACAAGCCACTCCTGGACATAGTTCTAAGAACAGATAACTCACAACGTAGCCAGTAGCTTATATTGGTAGATATCTTTGGATATCTACCCTCAGTGTATTCTCTATACATCTTATGGTGTGGTGTCTCTGGCGGACCTACCTTCGGCCCCATGCTGACGCTGGATAACAGTTCATCTAAGTCTATTAGGTCTTCTTCGGGTTCACTCATTACATCCTCCACCATCCACCGATGATTGTATATAGAAGCATACTTACGGCTAACGCGATAAGGAGTGCATATAGAACTACTACTCCGTCCATTTGTCTATCCTCCTATATGCCACTATGGGCACACCACATTGCACCACATTACTACCCCATACACAATAGCGCCAAACGCTCCTAACGCGATAACCCAAGGCAACGTTATAATAAGTAGAAAGATAGCGAACACACCAGCTCTCTCCAGCTCTCTTTTGGTGTTCATATTCACGGTTGATCCTCCTATATGCCACTATCATCGTGGCGGGTTAGTTGTAGGTCTCATTCACTAGCTAGGGTTAACGTCCCCTCGGTGCTTTTGTACCATACTCTTGACCCACTGTATAGGGTTGTTTAGCATCTCGCTATCATAGAGATGGCCACCTTTAATTAAGATATCATGGGGCTCGCATCCGCAAAGATCGCGCCTATCAAGCGGAAACGGAATAGATTGATAAGAGTTTATATTTGTCTGCATGTGCATAGCACAAAACGCGAGGCGCCTGCAATAAGCAGGATCAGTCAGCATGAACGTTGCGCGCTCCAAATCCAAGGGATTAGTGGGAACGCGCACGATTGCGCCTGTAACAGCTTCGCGCGAATAGGCTTCTATGTGTCCAAAGCTAGCAGTGTAGAGCATTACCGGCCTAGTCATCGAAAGCGCCATAACTAACGCGAGAACAGCCACGCCACGATTAATAAGCTGATCATGAGTTAGGCCCGCTGAGACGGTAGTTTCAACATAAATAGAGATTGGTGTTGTGACATTAACTTGCTCGCTTTGTTGAATATTAAACATTTGATATGGGTGCCCATTAAGATAGTTTTCAACGTTCGGAGCATAACCAACAATATCACTAACAATTAACGGCATACCAATAGTAAATATATTTTCGTCTGTCATTTTATCAACAAGAGACTGCGCCTTGGCTAAGTGTTTAGTATAACCATTGCGAAGTTTGTCTAATGCGCTCTCGAAGCTACCGCCGCCCCAATCATCGCCGCCTCCATGGCCGCAATACATATCTTGATAGTATTTAGACGCACTTGCGAGATAGCCCGCATATTCTGCGGGTTCCTCGAAACGCTTGAATGTGTGAGGCTTAGCCATAACGTGATCCCCCAAGGTTCCTAAGTTGTAGCTCTTACTTAATTAGGTTCCATTGCGCGTCAGACAACCCCTTGCGCAGACACATGTCTACAGCATCCGACCAATCAAGGCCAGCATTAAGTAAAGCCTCACCGTGAATAGTAGCCCTAGGTGTTACCAACGGCTTAGGATTAAGGCCACTCTGAGCAACCTTAGCCCTAACGCGACGGACATAGATAAGCCAATCTTTGTTGGCGCAGAGACCGTCTTCTAAAGCCTCATCCAAGGGAAAATCGAAGGCAACAAAGCGGTCGAGCGTGGCTCCGTCTACTACTACACGTCCAGCATAGTCAATTGTGGCGCCTTTGCCTCCAGTGTTAGCGCACGCAATCATAATGAAATCAGGGTGACGCTTAACCAACTTATCCGGGAACGCGCAGTGGCCATTGGCTAACGCACCATTGAGTGCAACGCTAGCCTCATTACTCCAGCTGTCCATTTCGTCGGCACAGAAAACGCCACCGTTTTCGTAGGCCATGCGGAACTGTGTAGTTTGATAACCACTAACGTTATTGAACCCCAGAACATCAAACTTAGCTAGGGTTTTACCAAGGGTATAATACTTGCCAGGAGTAAGCGCCTCGGAGACTTTCTCTGCTGCTGTAGACTTACCAGTGCCGGCAGGACCGTAAACCCAGGGAATAACCCTATGCCCATTACGAAGTTGCGCCGAACAAACTTTAATAAGCTTAGGGAGGCATTTATGCTGCAGGCCCATATTAAGGTTAGGCAGGTTAGGCCGCACAAGCTCAATAATGGTAGGCTTAGATTGTTCAAAAGCGTTAACACGAGCTTCTAACTTGTTGAATTCATCGCCTATTGCGTTAGTGATATTGTTAGCAACGGCTTGGATATCCTCGCGCCACTCGTTGCCAGCGCTCCCGACTGCCCTATGTAGCTCGGGGCGAGTCACATAGTTGGACAAGTCGCCCGATGGGGCTTCAGACTGCTTAGGAGCCTCGCCCGTGAGCGTTTGCGTGTCGGTGGGCATATCCGGCAGGTCGGTGATAATGTCGCTGGGCGGGCTCGTTTGGGGCGTTTGGGGCTTGCCAAAGAACTTCCTACCCTTGGCGCCCGGAGGCCGACCGAGCTTCTTGGTATAAGTAGACATAACCTCGGGATGAATATCGTTAAGCTGTTCAGCAGTGTAATTGCGTAACAGATAGTTGCGCAAATCGTTTGCACTGTATGCGAACCTATCGTCGCATTGCGTTAGCTGCGACGGAAGCTTGCCCGCGCTCAGCTCAAGAAACCGCAGCATGCCACGCATGTGCTTATAGTGCGAGTTGGTGTGTGCGTTCTGGACGTATTCGTGGCCGGTTGCCATAGGTCTATCCCCCTTGGTGTAGTCTCTAGACGGTGATTCGTCAGGGGAAATATACTCATAATTTAGTTGCGGCTCAATTAATTTATTGAGGGTGTGTGATTCTTGTGGATACAACTTTGAGAGTTGGTTTTTTAAAGCTAACATAAAAGCGTCTTCTACTAATTTATCTCCGAATTGTCTTTTTAGCACGTCAAGTCGAGAATTAAACTCAGACCTAGAGATATCCTTTGACATTACCAAGGTTAATCCCATTTCAAGGAGAGATGCTAATTGCTCTTTAGTACCCATACAACTAACGCTTAACGCGCCTCCATACTCGTGTTGTGGTGTATAGAACTATAAGGGCCGGGGAGATTGTGTCTCGCCCAGCCCTTAGCATCGTCGCATATAAAAGTCAACCTACTTTGTAGACTGTATGTTAGCATCGTTCACTATACGGTTAACGTGCACCATGGCGCGCTCAACGCTTGTTGTATAGCCTTGTTTCTCCCACTTGTTCAAGTGATCCGTGACAATGTAGTATATACGATTATTGCTTTCGCGTTTGGTGCGTATCACTGCTATCAAGTGTGACTGATAACGCTTAACAATGGAATTAGGATGTCTATCCCATTGAGCAGACGACAGAAGCTTAGGCATTGTTGTTGCTCCGCTGCGCAGAGTTATCTTTGCGTGCCATACGCCACGCCCAGACTCTATAGCTAACCTCTCGGTAAGTTATAACTAACAACACATAGAGCGGCATCAAGGGCCATAGAGGCGCAGCAAAGAAAGCAAACACTACGACACATTGGTTTACTGCACGGGTAACGAAAAACTTAAACGTTGCGCATACGCCTACAAAGTAAACCAAGGCGATAGCTGTATATAGGAGGTTATCCATATTACTCTCTCCGTTAGGTTGTGGGGTTTAGACGCTCACTATGCTTTGGGTGACGTTGTGCGCCTCCCATATTTAGCTAGACGTTGCTTGTGCTCGGTGTTTTCGTATGTGCTCATTACCGCTAACGCATGAAGGCGCCAACGCGCTGCTTGTACACCGTCCGCGAAACTAGCCTCTATGATCATGCTATCATCTACAAACCAAACCCTATGTGCTCTCTTTGTGTCTTTGTACCAGTGCACGACAAAACAAGCTCCATGCGCGTTGTCGTCTATGTACTCGGCTATGCGGTAGCAGTCGGTATAGCCACGCTTAGGCTCACATATAAGACCGACGCAGCGCAAGGCTGGCTTGTGGTCGGGGTCAAACGTTGCTCTCTTTTTAGGTGTCATGTTGTACGTCCCTCAAGGTTGAGCCCTAGCTAGCGCTATACTAGCCAGGGCTTGGTTGTATCTAAGACTAACGTGCGTAGGCTACTGCCATTTGTATACAACGCGACTCCATTCGCCAGTGTCAGCGTTCATCTGCAGTGTAAGACTATCGCCGCGAATTGTAAACGCTTGATGATTAGGCCCCATGATTCGCCACTTGCCCTTGATGTCATGCCGCGACAGGCGCAAGCCAAGGTGTGCAAGATAGAAGTCTAAACGTTGCGCTGTAGTGTTAGAAAACCATCCGCCTGTTCTTATATACAATGTCAAATTGACCGCGCTCCAACCAATGATGTCGGTATTATGGTGTGTAATGCGAAACGATCCGTTAGTGTATAGGATACCACAAGTCTTGTAACCAAGATGAGTAGATTTGTCGCGCTGGATACGGCTAAGAGGTTTGAGGCTAGCCATGACGTTGTGCTCCTGGTGTTAAGGGTTAACGCGCTGCGGGGATGTTGCAGAACATTAGCATATTGCGCTTCACTTCGTGCAGTTCAACGCGGGGGATAGCCTTGTCGGTAAGCATATCGTAATACCAACAACGAGCCGATCTAAGGCTTTCAAAGGTAAGGCGATGCGCCTTAGCTAATTCACCTTCCCCTTGGTAGTAGGTTACTTCCCACGTTGTTCCAAAGTAAAGGTTATCGGGCTCGTTTGTGGCGATCTTAGCGGACATGGCGTTGTGCTCCTGTAGGGTTAAGATTAGGCTGCAAGGCGGCGAGCTTGCAAGGCAGCCTTGGCTTCTTCGCGGGACATAAGCTTGCGTGCGGGTTTGTTGTTCTCAGTGTTAGGCTTAGACTTGCGGGGTTGATTACGCTTAACGTGCACAGTCTCGGGAAGCGTGTTGTTGTGATAATCAAGATTATGTTGTTCGTAGTCGCGGCGCATCTCAAGGGTGAAGACTGCCTTAGGGTTATCGCTGCGATAGGTAAGCCAACGTTGTGCCGATGCGCTAACGTTAACGCGACCAGCTTCGATTTCATCCAAGATAAAGTTAAGATAGTCGCGACCAAATGCTACCATAGCTCCGTTAAGGTCATATTCAAGAGAGTGAATGAGATTGAGATAGCCTTCTGCTTTAGAAAGCGGGCGACATGGCGTTGCAGCGTCGGCAAGATCAGCCGGAACGTCAAAGTCGTGATCTTCGTTGTCTTCGAGGTCAAGATGCATAGGCATGGCTAGGCGTGTCCTTGTGTTGCGTTAGCGAATCAGTTTCGGTAAGGGATAATAGCGCTAATGGGTTACAAAGTCAATAAGGGTATATGCAAGGATATAGATGATAGTGGTAATGGAGATGTGTGTGGTCGGTTGGGGAAAATGGCGAGGAGATGGGCGAAAAAGGGCTCAAATTGCTCAGTGTACGGGGTGACAGATTGACAGATAAACCCTTATATCTTGTACCACAACATACTGAACAATGTTCATATACATAACTTACCAATATAATAATAATAGTGTCTATCTGTCATCTTGTGGTATTTCATCTTGAAAAATCAATGACTTTTGCGGTGACAGATAGGCTTTTCTATCTGTCACTAGCCTGGGCGTGGGGGAGGGTAGACCATGGATATGCGTCATTCCTTATATGATTTTTTGTAAGAAAAAATTAGGACGTATACGCATGGTGACAGATAGACGATTTTATCTGTCATCGATTGAACAGCGTTCAAAGACCGTGACAAATATGTTTGCCACGGTGTTCGCGGTCCATAACTGAACATTGTAAACTTCTTAGTCTTATATAAGACCTTAACGCAGCACAATGGCTGAATAGTTGTATATACCATTCCGCATCGCGGCATATCTCCCTTATACAACCTACGTCAATTCACTTTAAAGTGATAATTATTACAGTAATATCCCTTGACACGCTCGAATCACCCTTAAGCTAGGGTGGTAGCTTAGACCTAAAACGTGCTCAGAAACGCAAATTTGGGGCAGACAAAGCGAGAACTAAACTCACTATGCAGAGTTTAAGACTAAATTAATAGGTTGTATAGGGCTATGTGAATGTGATTCAATTACAACATATTGCACTGCACTCTTGTATATACAACAGTCGGCGATTTCGCTTGCGGAATTATAGCGTTATGCTATTGTGCTGTTAGGCAATCACGCCTCGGAGGATACGGCTGGCTATGGCTAAAAATATCATGCGCCACGACTATCAGGTTAAGGGTAAACCTGCGGCTATCGTGCTGCGCTACCTGCGATGCGCACAGCTTTACATGCTTACCTGCGAGCGCGATTGCCAGGACATTCGGAGTGAGAGCTTTGACCGCACGCAACGCTGTCTAGCAATCGAGGCGTTTAAGCAGGAAGTCGCATTGCGTGAAATTGAATTTTAACAAGAGAGACCAACGCTAGCAATAGCGTTGCGTCATTGTATAGTTGTATATACCATTCCGCATCGCAACACTGCAAGATTTATGCCTATTCGCATAATATGTGTTATGGAAGATTATATCGCAATGCAGCATTGTATATACAACTATTGTGATATTATGTTGCAGCGCGAGATTACTCTCTTGACATAAGATTATACTTGACAGTGATATAATTACAACTAAGTGCTATGACATTAGATGTATATACAACTGTTCGGAAATGTTCTTACGTTACGTGATAAAATGAAACATTTTTGAGGAAATGATATGTTATGGGGTAGATACATCTTTGGAAAAATGGTACACCCCCATACCCCCCCAGACCCCCCTAGTGTTAGATTTAAATTTTTCAAAAAAACCACCCCACAAATCAAATTTCCTTCCTACCACTAACGCACCCCGTGCAACCGCAACTTAGCCATTGCCGCACGACGCTTTCGGTTAAGGCGTGACGCGATGCAATGGTGCTTCCATCTTTCGTCGCTTCGCTCCGGGCATGCCTCCGATTGCTGATAACGGCGCGTGATCCGCTTCGCCAGTTCTTGTGCCCTTCGCTCTAGCCGTGTCATGGGGCATCCTCCATTAATTGAAACCACCACCCTTTACGGGCGACCTGTAATCAGGTCTGGCAGCCTTAGGCATCCGGTGGCATGTCACCCATTATTCTTACCTCTTCGCTTCCATAACTTACCGTTCTCGCATACAGTCTTCCTAACATCATAGCAATACGCCCCCACCATGCCCTTAAGCGTAATTTCAGTTATATCAGGATGTAAACATATGTGCGTTTTCGTTGAATACGCCCTTGTAAACTCATAGTACTTACAGCTAACGCAAGCCTTATTTTTAATCTTTTTTGACATGTTACTTAATCTTTGTATCTTTACATAGACTACTATATAACTCTTTGAGGGCTTTCTCTAGTGCCCTATTATCATCTTCTAAATCTTCCCATGTGACTATATTACTCTTAAATAAAATACCGATCTCTCCCTCTAAAACACCCTCTATGAGAAACCCATTGTGTACTAATTTAACATGACACCTAAAGTCGTCATCGTATAATTTTAGCTTCTCGTAACAGATAACTACATCTTGGAGTAGTTCTTTCACTTGCATTTCTCATCTCCAATTATATCTTCACCCCATGCCTGCTGGCCATGTTCTCTATGTCTCTCATAACAGCGAGAAGAGTTATGCTGGGAATATTAATGGATGTAGTGTTAATTGTATAATATGCGCTGTGTAGCTCCCTCATAGCTAATTCCCAAGGGCTAATACCAAGGTTGTACCCAGGCGGAGGAATAGCGGTGGGTTGCGGAACAGCAGTAGCAGTAGGATAAGGATAAGCCATAGAAGGAGGTGGAGCAGTTTTAACCGCTGGCTCTCGATCAGTCCAACACATACCATCTTCTTCGAATTTATACCCTAACGATTCCAATAGCTGAACTGCTTTCACGCGCTTCTTGTCCAGTACACTCACGGTGTCTCTCCATACTGTTGAGTGAATTTATCACTAATTCCCAGTTGCCATAGCTGTGTCTGTAGATAAACCACATAGCTTTAGCATTAACACACGTACAGCCCTTCAAGATATCTCTGATGTGCCTCGGGAGCCTATCATAAAGCTCCATCTCAGTGTAGTATCTATTCACCTTACTCACTCCGCTCTTAAAACTTGCTTCGTAAGTTTGCTAGCGCTTAACGTGAACGTTCGCTTCGCTCACTATTTATTTAGCACTCTCCTTGCGTCTCTTGCGTGTGCTAAGTGGCGCTCGCGTACCTTTCCACTGGTAAGTAGAGCATTACGCTCGCTGGCGTTGAGAGACCTACGGAGTGCTTTATCTAGTACTTCTTCTTCGCTATAGCCTTTTTTGATCTTACGATCAACATGTTTGTGATAACCGTTAAAAAAATGATAATGTAAATCTATGTAAACAGCTGCGCCCTTAGCCATAACTATACCAAACATCTTACCCGCTTCGTAAGACGTGTTATATTCGCCTATATAGGCTATTTCCCCATGTTCGTCTATCGCGATAAGCCTGTACTTGAACATTTATCCCTCCTTACCCGTTTACGGTTACTTTCATGTAGCTTACGAGAAGATCAGCAAAATTATTTCCTGCTGACCCTATCACATACTCTCTATAAAGTCAAGGTGCGGCGACGGGTTGTAGCGTCTACTTGTTGCCCTGTCAGCCCTCAACAGGAAAATGCTCCCCGTCGCTTGCACTTATATACACAAGTGAAGTAAGATGAGAATAAAGAGGACTAAAAAAGTTAGAAGGTATATATCTAATGGCTACACCAAGGCTGTAGATATACTACGTCAAGCTATGCTTGATTCTAGTCGTAAACACAAAGATATTTTAGAGTTACTAGTACTAAAACTAGAGTCCGTTAACCCTAAAGATCCTGTAATTAAGTTTTATACCCTTGAACTTCGCAAACTGCGTGAAGATTTAATAGACACAGCAGCTAAATTAGCTCCATACGAGTCTCCTAAACTTGAGACTATGGAAATAAAGCAAACTGTAGAGCATAGAATGGTAATTCGCTCTCCTAAAAAGATCAATACCGTTGAAGAATGGGCTAAACTTACTGGCGCATCCAAGGGTGACGTAGGCTCCACTAAAGAAATCAAAAAATTAGCACCAATTGTACCATCTATACATGATTTTGATGCTCCTACAGATAAAAGTAAGGTCAACTAACCACTATTAAGGATAAAAATTATGGCTTTTAATATGTCTAACCCCAACCATGCTCCTGTGGCACAACAGTTTGTGTTGGTGACTGTC
>JAJDFE020000522.1:0-27015 GCA_021527465.2 Geoglossum glabrum | reverse complement strand
ATCGTCCATAGCAGCACCGGCCGGATCAGATCGGCGCTGATCCGGACCAGCCATTCGCGATCGAGGTCGGGCCGAAGCGCGGCGTTCTTGGCTTTGTCGGCGCTATCTCGCCACGCGGTCCTGAGGACCGAGAACAGCCAACCCACCGCGAGCAGGCAGCCGATCAGGACCTGATCATCGAAGCGATGGCCTATGGCTTGCCAACGGTGGTTTCTGATATTCCTGCCAACATGGAGGCTATTCGGGGTGGTGCTGGAGCTTCTTTCCCTACCAAAAACATTGAGGGCTTGAAGCAGGAGCTTGCCTACTATATCAATCGGCCGGAAGAAGCAGCTAAACTCGGAGCCCGGGCCAAAGATCGGGTAGCAGAGCATTATAGTTGGCAGGCTATTGCTGCCAAAACTATGGAGCTGTATGCGGAAACCATGAAAGAGTACGAGGCTCGTTATCACTTTGAATCAAAACATGTTGCGTAATTTCTTTTCCCTCTATTTTTGGGTGACGTTTGTCGCACTCACGATGGCTTCCGGCCTGTTCTGGCTCGGGAGCTTTCGTCATGTAGAAGGCGAAGTCTCCTTGCTCATGCTTCCAAAGACCGAGACAGCGATCGTGGCGCCTGAGAATGCCAAAGCTTTGCTTTTTTCTGAATCATTTGAAAAACAGGTACAGGGTGAACTAGCCAAAACAGCTTCTCCTGAGCTTGCTAGTCTCGAAGGAAAAGAATGGCGTCAGGCCATCGAGGGGGAAGTGCTTCCTGGAAGCAGCATCCTCTCTATGACCGCTTCCCGTGAGACTCGGGGTGAAGCTAAGACCCTCCTGGATACCCTCACCAAACAATTAGTGAATCGGTTGAGTCAATTTTATAGTTTTGAATTAGAGCTCGATGTGCGCATTATCGATGGGCCTCGTTTTGAAACTGGGGTAAGTTCCTGGCCACTTTTTTCAGTCGCGAGCTTCACCTCGGGTTTCCTTATCACGACGCTCTTTTTTCTCTTTCTTTCCGGGGTAGAACGCCTGGTTTCCAAACGTCATTCAGAAGAAAAGCAAGAAGAGCAATTCCATATTTCTCCAGAAACGTTCCGTCCCAAGGCGGTAGCGCCCTATTGGTCACGTCCGGAAGAAGTTACCGAGGTAACTCCACTGGTTGAACCGGAAAGTATTTCAGAACCAGAGTTGGAAACGGAAGTTTATCCGTACGAAGAAACTTTTTCTGATCCCAATCCAGCGGATGTAACTCCCGCTTTGAAAGAAGAAAGAGAGGAAGCTGACGAAATCGAAGAGGAACACGTAATCGACACTGAACCAGCTGATGTTTCTCTATCGCGTGGCATGGCGACTGGGCCTGCTCCCGACAACTTGCCTATCGCTGATGATCTTTCTCCACTTGAAGAAGCCAATGCCCGATTGTTTAAAGCGGATATCGATGAAACGGCAGAATACCAAGCCGCGCTTGCTGAAAAAGAACTGGAAATGCCGGTAGCTCCGATTGAACCACAAACAGCTGAGCCCTCACAGGAAGAATATAAACGTCGTTTAAATGAGCTCTTGTCTGGTAAACTGTAAGTACTAACAGTTCTCTATGACGTGGAAATTTTGGACCGGCTTTCTCCTCGTTAGTGTGCTCTTTTTGGGAGCTTGGTATTTTTATTGGGAAACCCGTTCAGGACGGCTGAGTTCTTTGACGGATATTTCCAATATCTTACCGTTCTCAGAAGAAATGCAGGGAGATCTGAAAACCGTAGTCAAGGTAGCTGAACATTTCTACAACACCCGGGGTGAAGAGAAAATTTTCTTGGTGCTGTTTCAAAACAATATGGAGTTGCGGCCCGGAGGTGGCTTTATCGGTTCTTTTGGTATTCTCAAAGTGAAAGATGGGGAAATCCTTGAATTCGCTTCGCATGATGTTATTAATTTCGATGGACGTATCCCGGATACCGTACCCGCACCGTATCCGTTGCCGGAAACGCTTGGGGTAAAGACATTGAAATTGCGTGACTCCAATGTGTCGCCCGATTGGTCGGTCAATGCCAAAGCCGCTGAAGATTTCTATCATCTCGGAGAAGGAAAAGAACAGTTTGATGGAGTGATTGGAATTACGACCAATGTTCTTTCCTCGTTTCTCTCGGTCACGGGACCCGTTACGGTACCGGGTTACCCAGGGGAATATGATGCGGAGACTGGAGTGCTCGATCTCGAGTATCAAGTCGAACAGGATTTTTATAAACAAGGCATTAGCCGAGGAGATCGCAAGGCGGTCATGCATGATCTCGGGAATATTATCTTGGCCAAAGCCAAGGACCTTTCGATTCCCAAGAAGTACGAACTCTTTAAAGTGGTCCTCGATGATCTTCATAAAAAAGATATCCAGATTCTTTTTAAGGATGAGGAGTTGCAAGCGGTCGTAAAACAAGCAGGTTGGAGCGGGGAACTTGATCAGGCCTGGAGTCAGGATTACCTCATGCTCGTGGATTCAAACCTGAACGCTTTGAAGAGTGACTACCGGATGCGTCGCTCGGTTGACTATACACTCGATCTTCGCAGTGCAGAGAAAAAGGCCAAGGTAGTTGTGACCTATGAACACACGGCCAAAGAAAAAGACTACATGACGCGGGATTATCAGAGCTTTTCGCGGCTGTATGTACCCGAGGGGAGTTGGCTAGAAAAGGTAACTGGAAACGCGAAGCCAGCGGTGTTTGGGAGCGAGCTCGGAAAGAAATACTTCGGGGCCATTGTGCAGGTCCCACTTGGAACTACGAAACAAGTGACGTGGGAATATCGACTCCCTGACAGTGTAGAGACTGACAATTATGATTTCAAAATGGAAAAACAACCGGGTATAAACGATATGCCAGTAACGGTAACGGTATTGCGTGGGAGTGACACAGAAAAGTATGAACTCAAACTCAACCGTCCGTTTGTGTTGAGTGAGGGTAATGAGTACGAAGTAGTGGAATAACCTTTTGACCCAAGAGATGAGGGAGGAGTTGAGTGTGCCCAACCCTCTTTCTCCTCTTGGGTCGAAAAGTCCAGACGAGTTCTTTGAGAGGCGATTGCCTCAAAATTCTGTCACTCCAACTTAAGGGAGATAAGCATGTCGGAAATCATGATGGACGTTGATCGTACGAATCGGTTGGAATACCCACCTATGACCAGAGCAGTCCTCCATGCAGACCTTCGATTACTTCGTCCTTCACAGTATGTGTTTGGTGACCTCGAGCCGTGGCTCTTGGAAAGTCAAGCGCAGGGCAGTGTTAGCGCTTATGTCATTTACGAGCGGCTGAAGCAAGAAAAACTTTTGTGTCGAAACATCGGTTTTGACGACCAGTTGGCCATTGCTCAGCAAGTACCTATCACTGCGGTACCGGAACATCTGAGGGGTAAATGGTTTCCTTCCTACGCTGGGATGCTGCAAGGAGACAATAGCCACAAGAGTCTGCCAGTCTTGATCCCGCTGCACTTTTATTGGCATATCTTGTAGGTGAGCCTTGACAATGTCTTCGACCACAATGCTCCAACCCTCTTGTTTAGGAACAGTTGATTGAATTTCTTGAATCCCGTGCTGGTGAGCGAGCTGGCACGGGAGTTGTTTTTTCGAGTCTCTTCCTTAGGATAAAACATGCTAAACTAGCGCTAAGCTCCTCCTGGGTGATTGAGCCCTTATTTTTCTTTTACGTATGCGATTTGACATCATTTCTATTTTTCCAGAAAGTTTGCGGGGCTATACTGAAGCCTCGATCTTGAAACGTGCCCAGAATGACGGTAAAATTGATATTCAGTTGCATCAGCTTCGGGACTTCACTACCGATAAACACCATACTACCGATGACACTCCCTATGGAGGTGGTGCTGGGATGGTGATGAAGGTAGAACCTTTTGATCGAGCCGTGACCGCTCTCAAAGAAGAGCTGCCCGAGCAAAAGACTCACGTGATTCTTTTGTCAGCTAAAGGCAAACGTTTTGTACAAGCAGATGCCAAGCGTTTGGCCGAATATGATCGACTGATACTTTTGTGTGGCCGCTATGAGGGTGTCGATGAACGAGTGGCCGAACACATAGCAGATGAAGAAATTTCAATCGGTGAGTTTGTATTAACAGGAGGAGAGTTGCCCGCCATGATGGTGGTGGATGCAGTGGCCCGACTTTTACCTGGGGTACTGGGGAATGAAACCAGTGCTCTCACAGAATCTTTTAGTGATGGCGAGACGCTTGAACACCCTCAATATACGAAACCGGAAAGCTACCGGGACTGGACGGTCCCGACAGTCCTGCTTTCAGGCCATCATGCGGAAATTGAACAGTGGCGGGAAACTACAGCTCAAAAACAAAAATCTCACGACTATGCAGTCAGGGAAGATTAAAACAGGGGGAGAAAGCGACCGGGTCATTAAGCTCATCCTTTTTTTACTTATTGGTACAGGTTTAACCGCTATTGCAAGTGCCGGTGTTTCATATGGCAATGTGCGTTTCGATGATCCCTACTATTTTTTCAAACAACAGCTCATTGGGCTCGGAGTAGGATCCATTCTTCTCCTTATTTGCGAACGTATTCCCTATACCCTGTGGAAGAAGCTTGTCATGCCAATTTTCTTGACAGCGCTTGGTCTCCTTATCCTCGTTTTTATCCCAGGCTTTGGGACCACCGTGTATGGAGCAGCGCGCTGGGTAGACCTCGGCCCTATTTCTTTTCAGCCTTCGGAAGTGATGAAACTTGCGATTGTGCTGTACCTTGCGGCTTGGCTTTCGACTAAGGGTGAGCGGCAGGCCAAGGATTTCTATCAGGGCTTTCTTCCTTTCCTTATCATCCTTATGGTGGTGGGGTTTCTTATTATCAAGCAGCCAGATACCGGAACCCTTGGACTTATCTTTTGTGTTTCGATGACGATCTTCTTTGTTTCTGGAGCAAGCTTAGTGCATCTGCTTTCCCTGTTCTTAGGAGCCTTGGCCTTTCTGGCTCTCCTTATCAAAATAGCGCCGTATCGGATGCAGCGCTTTTTGGTTTTTCTTAATCCGGAACATGATCCGCTGGGAGCTGGATATCAAATGACACAGGCGCTTCTTGCGATTGGTTCCGGTGGGCTTTTTGGGGTTGGCCTCGGACACAGCCGGCAAAAGTTCAACTATCTTCCTGAACCCGTGACCGACTCTATTTTTGCGGTGTTGGCTGAAGAAGCGGGTCTTTTGGGAGTCACGTTTGTTCTTCTTCTCTTTACAGCTTTCCTCTGGCGCGGTATCCGGATTGCCAAGGGAGCCCCAGACATGTTTGCTAAGCTTCTGGCGACGGGCATTACTGCTTGGGTGGTCTGCCAAGCCTTTATCAATATCGCGGCTATCTCAGGCCTCATCCCGCTTACAGGCATCCCGCTTCCCTTCATTAGTTTCGGGGGGACTTCTCTCGCGATTCTCATGGCGGCTATTGGTATCTTGCTCAATGTAAGTCGGCACTCTACACTAAGGGAGTAACCTATGGCTAAACGGATCGTTTTAACTGGTGGCCTCTCGGGAGGACATACCTTTCCCTTGATTGCGGTATCCCGCGAAATCCGCTCTCTCACTGAGGGAGAGGTAGAATTTTTGTTTCTTGGTTCACGGGGCCCATTTGAGGCAGAGGCCATGCAAGCAGAAGGCATTCGGGCCAAGTTTTTATTGACGGCCAAGTGGCGCCGCTATTTTTCGCTGATGAATTTTATTGATCTTTTCAAGTTTCCCGTGGCTTGTCTTCAGGCGCTCTGGCATCTCCTCTGGTTTATGCCAGACGCTATTTTTTCCAAGGGTGGGGCCGCCTCAGTCCCCATTGCGATTGCAGCTTTTGTCTATCGCATCCCGATTCTTTTGCATGATTCGGATGCAGTGGCCGGTCGGGCTAATCGCTTCGTAGCACGTTTTGCCAAGCGTATTGCCATCGCCTATGCACGTGCGCGTACATTTTTCCCAGCGGATAAAGTCATGCTGACGGGGAATCCAGTACGGACAGAAATTTTGGGAGCGGATCCTATAGCCGCTCGAGCCTATTTCCAATTTGCGGCTGATCGACCACTCATTATGGTGATGGGAGGGAGTCTTGGTGCCCGCGCCCTCAATCACTTCATCGTGAAAGCCCTGCCGGAACTGTTGGAGCGCAATATACAAGTGCTTCATTTGGTAGGAGAACCACACTTTGAAGAGGTTCAGAAATTAGCCTTAGAAAAAGGAATTGAGAAAGACAATAGTAACTATCGGCCGGTTGCTTTTCTCAATGCTACCGATATGGGGAAAGCCTACGCCGCAGCCGATGTGGTTATCTCGCGGGCGGGGGCGGGGACGGTTACGGAACTCGCGGCCCTCAAGAAAGCTAGCATCTTGGTACCACTTCCCACCGCGGCCAATGATGAACAGCGGCTCAATGCTTATGAAGTTTCTAAAACCGGTGGGGCCATCGTCCTTGAGGAAGCCAACATTGGCGAGAACCTCTTAGGGACACTGTTAACTGAACTTTTGGGGGATGCTCCACGTCGTCAAAAAATGGGTGAGGCGATGTATACCTTCTATCATCCTGAGTCGGCCAAGCTTATTGCTGAGGGCGTAGTATCGATGTACTAACATTTTTTCTGATGGAGCTTTTCAAAGCACGACGTATTTACATGATTGGAGTGAAGGGGGCAGGTATGACAGCCCTGGCTGAATTTTTGGTACAGCAAGGAATCAAGGTGACCGGCAGTGATACCGAAGAAGTATTTTTTACGGATGCCATCCTGAAGCGGTTGGGGGTCGCGGTCAACGCTCCGTTTGCGGCAGCTCATATAGTAGAAACTCCTTTTGATGCCTGTATCTATTCAACGGCCTACACCGCCGAAAATAATGAAGAGATGCAGGCTGTGAGGGCGACAGGGAAGCCGATGTTTTCTTATCCGGAGGCTCTCGGGCTTTTGACCCAAAGCAAACTGACCCTGGCTGTTTGTGGTACCCATGGTAAGACCACTACTACGGCTCTCTTGGCGGAAGCACTGCGAGGAGCGGGAGTAGATCCTTCAGCTATCGTCGGTAGTGAGATCAAAAGCTGGGGTGGGGGAGCCTTGGCAGGTAAGGGTCCGCAGCTCGTAATCGAAGCTGATGAGTACCAAGATAAACTGCGTTTTTATATGCCGTTTGGCATTGTACTGACGAGTGTTGATTGGGATCATCCTGATTTCTTTCCCACCGTTACCGAGTATGAAGCCGTATTTGAGCGGTTTGTGGCGAGGTTGCCGCGGCATGGATTTCTGGTCGCTTGTGGGGATGAAGCACGGGTGCGTTTTGTCGCCGATCCTTTTGGAGGGAAGAAACTGTTTTATGGCTTTCTTCCAGAAAACGATGTGTGCCTTACGGAGTATCAAGTGATTGATCCAGAAAGTACGGAAGGGCGAAAAGGGATTCGCCAGTCTTTCAAGGTTACCTATGAAGAGCAAACGTATGGTCCTTTTACGCTCACGCTTTCTGGGAAGCACAATGCCCAAAATGCAGCTGCTGTCCTCGCGGTCTTTTTCCAACTTAAGCTTTCACTCGAAACGATTCCCCAAACATTTGCTTCCTTCAGTGGAACCAAACGTCGCTTTGAATTCCTCGGCACAATGGGAAAAGCGCTCGTATTTGATGACTATGCCCATCATCCAGAAGAAATCCGGGTCACGCTTGAAGCTTTTCGGGCACTCTATCCCAAACGTACCCTGACGGTGATTTTCCACCCGCATACCTATACTCGCACCAGGGCGCTTTTGGAAGAGTTTGTCGAAACCCTTAGTCTCGCTGATCGAGTCATTCTCATCGATATTTATGGCAGTGCCCGAGAAACCCAGGGTGGAGTAGCTTCAAGTGATATCGTGGAGCGCATTAATCGGATTTATCCCGACAAGGCCAGGTATGCAAGTGATCGAACGCAACTGGTGGCAGACGTACTCTCAACCAAAAGTAAAGAAGATCTTATCGTTACCATGGGAGCGGGGGATGTGTGGCAAATAGCCGAGGCCCTTCTCACTCAATCCAAATAATCCTGTATGCTCTCTATTAAATCTCATATCCCACTCGCTCCTTTTACCACCTTCAATATTGGCGGTCCGGCTGAATTTTTTGTGAAAGTAACTACCATCACTGATTTGGTAGAGGCATTGGAGCATGCTCAAAAAAATGAACTCAAGACATTTGTTTTTTCTGGTGGGAGTAATCTGCTCATTGATGACAAGGGAATAAAAGGCCTCGTCATCCATATTGCTAACGAGAGTCTCCGGGTTCAGGAGAGAAAAATTATGGCCGATGCGGGGACGAATCTCTTGGTAGTGGTCAAGCGTGCCAGTGAGGCGGGACTCGCTGGGATGGAACGCTTAGCGGGTATCCCCGGGTCACTCGGGGGTGCTATTCGGGGCAATGCAGGTGCCTTTGGTATGGAAATCAAGGATGTAGTTAAAAGCGTCAAAGCCTATGATCGCAAGACTCTCCAAGTGCGGGAATTTTCCCAGGCGGAATGCAAGTTCACGTACCGTTCGAGCTACTTCAAAACCCACCCGGAAGTGGTTATTATTTCAGCCGAGCTTCTGTTCGCTCCGGGAGACAAGCTAGAACTCGAGCGAGTGAATCAGGAAACGATTGACAAGCGCGAAGCCAAGCATCCGCAAAGTGCCAAGTGTGCGGGTTCTTTCTTTATGAATCCTACAGTCGAGAATCGAGACCTCCACACTGAATTTGAAAAAGATACAGGCATGACCTCGAGAGATGAGAAACTCCCAGCGGGGTGGTTGATCGATCATGTGGGGCTCCGAGGGAAAAAGATTGGGGGAGCCCAAGTGAGTCCGCAGCATCCCAATTATTTTGTAAACACGGGAAACGCGACAGCTGAAAATGTGATCATGCTCGCCTCTGTCGTGAAACAACGGGTCAGGACTGAGCTTGGCGTAGAATTACGAGAAGAAGTTCAGTTCGTAGGGTTTTAGCCTCTCACGAGAAATATCTAGGGCTACTAGATGTGGTCCTTTGGCCTGGAGTATACTAGGGACACCTGTTCCTTTGGGGCATAACTGACTTGGCAGTTCCAAGAAATATGGGAAAGGAAGTATTCCGTGACTACTCCAAATCTTCGTCAAACCTCTCCTTGCCCGTTGTGTGATGGGCCGCTCCAGTGCTACGACCAAGAGGTGGGGAGCGGAGGGATAGAGGTAGATGAATACTCGCTTGCCTGTGAGAGCTGTGGCCTCCTTGCTCGTACCACGGTACGAGATGTTGAGCATTCGGGAGCGCCCGGTGAGGCACGCTATGAAAATGTGTGTCCTTTCTGTGATGGTCCACCAGGATCCCACAAAGTAGCGCTCCCGAGGGCCCTCTCAACGGCTGAGCCCATCTATTCCTAACGAAAATTCAGAGCCCTGAAAATTCGTCTTATGAAGGGGAGTCCTAGCTCCTCTTTTTCTTTTCTCAATGATTTGACAAAATATTTTATCTTTCATTCAACAGGCATACACTAGAGATAACAACCGTAACGTTGTAGGAGGTGTCCATGCGATGCTTTCATTGTCTCAATGAAGACTGTTTCCATGTGATGCGTGAGTGTGATATTGGCTGTTTGGGAGGATACTGCTCTTTCGGCTGCCTTCGGAAGCACTTCCGATTTCCGCCGGAAAATGGTGCCGATACGCAGGCTCATGACGCGTTCCTTGGTCTCAATGCTTTCCGTAATGATCTCATCCAAATGGGGGCTACGGAAGCCAGGACGTTTCAACAGGATGGTCTCAATGTGCTAGCGAGCGTGGGTAAACTTGTTCGTCGTACGAGATAGGGGATTCGTGAACTTGCGGATCCCTGTTTTCTTTTGTCTTAAATATCCAAAACATGGCTTATTCAAGCCTTAGTATCTATTGATTTCAGGAGGAAAATATGCTATAATAGACTTTGTGTTAAAAGTGTTCTTTTTTTCACCCACGAGCCCTGTGTGGCTCATCAACCGAGAGGAGTTCCGAGATGGTTCACTTCATTCCCGAGCAGCGCTACCAGATCCCGAAAGGCCCCTGCTGCAGGATCATTTCCGTCACCCCGACGGATCCCGCGGAAGAGGTACCCGATCTCGTGTTGGTGGTCCAGCCCGACGGCCAAGTCCCGTATGACCTGCAGCTTCTGATCCAGCCGATCGGTGGCGGCCCGCAGTGCATGGTGATGGCCAGTGAGTTCTACTCGCTCAAGCCCGAACTCGTTCACTAGTCGCAATTGCGACACTCTACAAGGGGAAGCTTTCCATGAGCTTCCCCGTTGTTTTTTATAAATCAAATTTTTTTACTGAAATTTTTTATCCAAATGATTGACAATCCGTAAACATAAGCACAGAATGAATGCATAAAACAAACACAAATAAACAAAAATAATACGCTGTAGAAGATGCAGAGTGCGTTTTTTGTTATTACTGCTTCCGCGGTCGACGGAAGAAAATATAATTTAATAATCAAACCAATATGTTTGCAATCATCAGAAGTTTGACAGTGATTGTGGGAGTGGCAGCCTTGGTCAGCGGGGGAACGTATTCGTTTTTTAGTGCCACTGATACGGTGACAGATAACACTATTACTACGGCATCCATTAGTTTTAGCGCCGAAGGTGAAGCCAATGAAACTACATTAGCTAAGCCCATTAATGCAAGTGGACTTTTTCCTGGAGGCTTTAGCCCATGGGCCCGAGCGGCTTTGAATAACGATAGCACCTTCCCACTTCGTTACTATATGTATGTCGAAAATCTTGTGGGAGATGCATGCGATATGGTCAACCTGACCGTTGCTACCGGAAATGAAGGGAGTGACGCGAGTGAGCGTACGGCCAATGTTTATCTCGGTAAATTGACTGATCTCGAGGGCGAAGCGAATCGTGAACTCGTGTCCAATATTCCTCCTTTTGATCCAGCACCAGCTGGTTCCACTCAGATTATTCAGCAACGGGCACAACTCGATGAAAGCGCTACCAATGATGAACAAGGACAGGGTTGTAGTTGGGATGAGGTGTTTGTTGCAGAGAGCACCGTGTAGTATTCTCGTCAGTTAACAGTCTTCTGGTCGAAGGACTTTGGATGAAAGTAAAATAATAATTGATTAAATAAAACATATGTTAGCCATTATTCGTAGTATGTTTGTAGTTGCGATTGCGGTCGCAGCCGTTAGTGCTGGTACGTACTCGTTTTTTAGTTCAACTGCTACCTCAGAAGGCAATACTATAACTGCTGGAACTTTGGATATTGATCTTCTTAATCAAAATACGCCAGATCCACTCCAATTTGATATCACAGGAATGTTTCCTGGTGACACGCAGTTTGTAAACTTTGATGTAAAGAATAATTCAACACAAGCAATCAATCTTCGTGGGTTTGCTGCTGGGGAATGGGATAATGTCACATTGACTGAAGATGGATTAGTGCAAGTAACAATGGTGGAATACTGGGATGGGGACAGTTGGGAAGAAATTGATTCTGCAGCTGAAGGACTCACTGGCCTTTTCTACTACAGTCTCAATGGAACCAATGATGATCTCTTTGAAGTAGCTCCAAATGGACTAGCTCAATTTCGTTTGACAGTTAAGCTTGATGAGCTTGCTGGTAACGATTATCAAGGAGAGCAGTATAATGCTGCAGTTTCTGTTGAAGGAAAGCAGGCTATCTCAGGACTTGAGTGGGAAGCTGGTTTCTAAGGTTGGATACCTTTCTCATCGCTTCGCTTTGGAGCGATGGGCCAAGGTCTGCAATTCATAAGGGAAGCCTATGTTGATGAAGTTCTTTAAGGCGATCTTTCATACCTTCCTCATTCTGCTCCTTCTTTTAGCTGGAATCATAATGCTCTCTTTCGGAAATGTCCCTGGAGGCTATAAGTCCTATGTCGTCCTTTCTGGGTCTATGATGCCCGCTATAGCCCCTGGCAGTCTCATTGTAGTGAAACCAGAACAAGAATATGCAGTAGGGGATATCGTGACACGTTCCACTTCGGCTACTACCACTACGATCACTCATCGGATTATCGAGAAGACAGAGGTGGATGCAGAAACTCAGTTTCGAACCAAGGGAGATGCTAATCTTACTGTCGATGGAGAACTCATTCCTGAGGAGGAAATTCTCGGCAAAGTACGGTGGATTATCCCAAGCGTCGGGAAGATAGTGAATTATGCCAAGACCAAAGAAGGGTTTCTCGTCATGGTCCTCGTCCCGTCAGCACTTATTATTCTTGAGGAAGTATTTAATATCGTGGAGGCCATCAGAAAGAAACGTACCCCTAAAAATCCTATCAAGAAGCTCAAAATTTTATAACGTATGTCAGGTTACTCACTCGGATCAACTCAAATAGAAAAGATCCAATCGCCCACTCAGGTGCGACGAGTGGGAGGCTGGGTTGTGGAGGTGGGCACACTTCTCCTTCGGGCCCCACGTCTCTTGACTCCGGTACTTTTTGCCTTGGCGATTACTGTATCTGCTGGCACAAGTGCTGCCTTTACAGATGATACTGCTTTCCCAAATCAGGAAATTATTTCGGGTACTTGGGTGCCGGAACTTGAGATTCTGGTAGATGATGAAGACTCTGTAGAAGAGGAGTACGCGAGTATGCCATGCGTGACTTTGAAAACAGATATTGATGATGTAAATATTTATTACAGCTTCTCTGATGAGGATCTCCTCGATAAAGGGACGTATTATACCGGTGGATGTATTGAATTTTCAGAAGAGGAAGGGGAGTTTACTTTAAACGCTCTCTCTGTTCATGAAGAAAACAATGACTGGCGAAGTGATGAGGAGCATATAACCTTCAGGGTAACGCTACCAGCTGAATCAGAGGATGATAAAAAATCCAAAAAAGATGACGATGATGAAGAGGAGGAGAGAGAATCAGAAGCCCTTCCAGAAGTCATCTTAGACATTCCTACCGCTAAAGAAACTCTGACTGAAGGAGATGAGCCGATAGCTTCTGAGACCGTAGTAGAAAAAGAAGAAGATGAAGAAGGAGAGGAAGAATCTACTCCTTCAGGAACAGTACCTAGGGAAGAAGTGGAGACGGAAGAAACTGAAGATGAAGAACCAACTAGTGAGATAACCCTCTAAATTATGGATGATATTCAGCAAAAATTGGTACAGATTGAGGAAAAAATTGAGCGACTGCAGGTAACGACCGAAAAAGTACGAAAATACATACTTTTTGGCTTTATTGCCCAGTTGGCGCTCGTGTTGGTGCCCCTCCTCGCCCTGATGGTAGCCCTGCCCTTTATCCTCTCGGGGATCAGTGGGGCGTATGAAAGCCTCCTCTAGACAATTCTTAAATGTGGTAGTATAGAAGTGTAATACGTAACATAAACGCGTATGACTCGCTATCTTACCAAGGGCCTTGAGTTGGATCAGCTAACCAGTGAATACATAGAGAAGCGGTTAACAAGACTTGAGAAATTGGTAGATAGGGTGAGTCAATTCGAAGTAGAGGTGGATCTTGATAAGAAGGGGAAGTTTCGGGTGGAAGTGATGATTGAGACCCCTCATAATCTCTACCGAGCCGAAGAAACGACGGAAAGTGTGGAAGGATCGATTGATACTGTCGTGGACGAGCTGGAAGTGCAGCTCATGCGTCATAAGACCAAACATCAGGACTTGAAGCGGCGGGGGCTACGGTCCATCAAGAAGAAGTTAGTTTTAGATCCCGCGGCTCGATTTTAGAGGCTTTTATCCCATTTTTGGGTATTTACGTGAGGGGTGTTTTGGAGTATCCTACCGGAAGCTTTGGGCTGAGTTCTAGTCCATTTTTTCCTTTATTACCCAACGAAGTGAGTGAAACGAAGTTTAATTCGTTTCCGAGCGAGTGCCGGTAAAATCAAGAAAATACCTGATATTTTAGCCTTTCCTATGTCTTTTCTTCAGAAACTTTTTGGTTCCAATGAACGGGAAATTGATAAACTTCGCCCCCTTATTCCTGGAATTAGTGCTTTTGAACCTACGCTAGAAAAGCTTTCGGATGAAGCTTTGCGAGCTAAAACAGAAGAATTCCGTGAACGTCTAAAAACTGGCACGGAGCTTGATGCTATTTTGCCGGAAGCTTTTGCAGTAGTCCGTGAAGCCGCCAAACGGGTGATTGGTGAACGCCACTATGATGTGCAGCTACTCGGCGGTATGGTTTTGAATCAGGGAAAAATCGCTGAAATGAAAACGGGTGAAGGCAAGACTTTGACTTCAACCCTTCCAATTTACCTCAATGCCCTCTCTGGAAAAGGTGTACATGTTGTCACTGTAAACGACTACCTCGCTAAGCGTGATGCCAGCTGGATGGGCCAAGTGTATAGCTTCCTCGGACTTACAACTGGCTGTATCTTGGGCCAAGGTGCCTCGTATCGCTATGTGCACAAAGTAGTGGATACCGATGCAGTCACAGTAGAGATGGAGAACCTCGAACCGGTGTCACGCCGCGAAGCCTATGCCTGTGACATTACCTATGGGACCAACAATGAATTCGGCTTTGATTATTTGAGAGACAACATGGTTCAGCGTCTGGAGGACCGTGTGCAACGAGCGCTCCATTTCGCCATTGTCGACGAAGTCGACTCCATCCTTATTGATGAAGCCCGAACGCCCCTCATTATTTCGGCGCCTGACTCTGAGTCAACCAAACTCTACGAGCGCTTTGCGAGTATCGTCCCTAAACTTGCACCCGAAACTGATTATGCTATCGATGAGAAGATGAAAGTGGTGACCCTCACTGATACAGGGATTGAACATGTCGAGAAGATGCTCGGCATGGAAAACATTTATGCGACAGGGAATGTCCAGTATGTGCATCACCTGGAGCAGTCGCTCAAGGCACAGATTATTTTTCATCGGGACCGGGATTATGTGGTCAAAGATGGTGAGGTAATTATTGTGGATGACTTTACTGGCCGTCTCATGCCAGGTCGGCGCTACAGTGAAGGCTTGCATCAGGCCATCGAAGCCAAAGAAGGGGTAACGGTGCAACGGGAATCGCGAACATTGGCGACTATTACCTTTCAGAACTACTTTCGTATTTACGACAAGCTCGCTGGTATGACTGGTACCGCGAGTACGTCCGCTGAAGAATTTGCCAAGGTATACAAAATTGATGTGACCGAGATTCCGACCCATAAACCGACGGTGCGGCGCGATACACCAGATGTGGTTTACAAAAACGAAGCGGGAAAATTCCGGGCGATCGTCAAACGGGTTCAAGAGATTCATGCAACTGGGCAACCGGTGCTTATTGGCACGATTGCTATCGAGAAGTCTGAATACCTTTCGGTGCTACTCACTCAAGCCGGGGTGCCCCACGAGGTTTTGAATGCTAAAAACCATGAGCGTGAAGCCCAGATTATTAAGAATGCCGGTCAGAAGGGGGCAGTGACCATTGCTACCAACATGGCGGGTCGGGGTACTGACATTAAGCTTGGGGAGGGTGTGAAGGAACTCGGTGGACTCGTCATTATTGGTACGGAACGGCATGAAGCGCGGCGGATCGATAATCAGCTCCGGGGTCGTGCTGGACGCCAGGGAGATCCGGGAGCTTCCCAGTTTTACGTGTCACTCGAGGATGAGCTCATGCGGCGTTTCGGCGGGGATCGAATGCAAAACATCATGACCAAGCTCGGTCTACCAGAAGATGAGCCGATCGAAAACGGTATGATTTCGAAAACCATCGAAAGTGCCCAGTCCAAAATTGAAGGCTACAACTTCGATCTTCGCAAACATGTGCTCGATTATGACGATGTCATGAATAAGCAACGCGAAGTGGTGTACAAGAAACGTACAGCTTGGCTTGAGACCACGGAATACCGCGATACCACCCTCCCGCTTTTCAGTGAGGAATTTGAACGTATTATTGGATTCCATACGGCGGGTGAGGAAGGAGAATGGCAACTCAAAGAAATTGTAGCTGAAGCTAATAATCTTTTTCCGGAACTCAATGAAAAAGAGACGCTCGCAAAACTAGAAACCCTGCAGGATGATCGTTCCAAAACGGAAGCTGAAAAACGGACAGCGATTGGTGATTATATCGTAGGTGAAGCCAAAAAGGCCTACAGTGCCAAGGAAACCCTGATTGGAAAAGAAGACTGGAATAGGCTTCAGAAGCTCCTGCTTTTACAATCACTGGATACCCTCTGGATGAATCATCTCGATGAGATTGATTATCTGCGTCAGGGGATTGGTTTGCGTGGATATGGTCAGCGCGATCCGCTTATCGAATACAAGCGTGAGGCCTATGATCTATTTCAGGGACTCCTGGATACCGTACGGAAAACCTATTTGGTTTCCCTTATGAAACTCACTCCAGCACATCCCGGGGTTACTTCATCTACTCCACGTAATATGGAATTCCATGGTGCGTCGGAAAACATTGAGCAGTTTGCTGGAGCTATCCCACAGGCTGGTCAGGCCAACGGTGGCGCTAAAGAAATTCAAGCTCCTCTTCATAATGCCGACGCGATCGGTCGTAATGACCCCTGTCCTTGCGGATCAGGTTTGAAATGGAAGCGCTGTGGAGCTATCAATGCCGCATCACATAAATAGTAAAGAAGCCTGCCCGTCCGGAACTCGAAGAGTGAAGGAGGGTGTCATGGGAAGTAGAATTATGGAATTCTTAAAAGGACAAAAGGAGCAAGAGACCATAGAATGGATGAAGAGTGCTGCTGAAGTAGCTAAGCAGTCACTCTGTCTTAAGAGAAAGTGTGGTTCAGTGATTGTTCAGGGTAGAGAAGTGATCGGTAGCGGGTATAATGCCCCGCCTCTTGATAAAGCGGAACATCGAACCTGCAATCAAGATCTGGGACCGGGCAAACCACGCTATGACCGCACTTGTTGTATGCATGCAGAGTGGCGGGCGATTATGGATGCACTTAGACGAAATCCAGAGAAACTGCCGGGCTCAAGGCTTTACTTTACTCGAGTAAATGAGGAGGGAGAAATCACGAAGTCTGGCAGGCCATACTGCACGGTGTGCAGTCGGATGGCACTGGATGCTGGTATTGAGAAATTTGTTCTTTGGCATGATGAGGGGATGATTGAATATACCACTGATCAGTACAATAAACTATCTCATGTTGAATACGTTGCTGAGGATATATAAATCCATCTAGTCTCTTGATTACTTTTATGACTGAAGAAGTTTTCCAAAAAGAACTTGGGATGTGTCGGAAACTGCATCACGAACAAAAGGGATGTCATTGGGGGAAGTGTGAAAACTGTGGCGTGATCCCACTTCTTTATAAACTTCACAAAGGTGTGATTCTGGAGGATGAGGAAAGTATTCGCAAAGTGAAAGAAGAAGTTTTTGGAGAACCGATATAGAACGAAAAAACTATGGCCTACTACTTCAGTCCGTTTCGGAAAGAATATAAAGACCATCTTGAGAAAATCAAAGGCACAGACTGTCCTTTTTGTACGCTTGATTATGCTGTACAGGCTATCAAAAATCAGGCAGGTACCGTTATTGAAGACGAGCAATATGTGTGGATCGCTAACTGGTTTCCTCGTTTTGAAGGGCATACAATGATTGTCCCGAAAAGACACTTAGTTTCCTTGGAGAATGAGCAACCCGAGGAAATTCTCTCCAGACAAAAACTGATTCTTTTTGCTATGCGGCAACTCGAGAAAGTGTATCCAAACTGTGGGTTTGAGATTTTTCTCCAACTGGGTGAAAGTTCCCTCCAGAGCCTCAAACATCTCCACTGGCATATCGTTCCAGCCCAAAAAGATGATCCGCTTCGGGGTTTTGAGAAAATGGGCCACTTTAGCACCGAGGAAGTAGGAGAGGAAAAGGCTTTAATTTTCCCGGTTCCTATCCGCTTGGCCCGCGAAGAACTTGTTGCTGCTTTGGCTCAGGCTATGGGTCATGAAACCGTGTAAATATGAAAAAATCGTTTGATCTCAAGAAAGGAGTGGATTTTATTGGAGTGACGTGTTCTTTTTATTGCCACGATGGCAAGGGGAATATACTCATGCATAAACGGAGTAAAAACTGCCGGGATGAACAGGGTGTATGGGATGGAGGGTCTGGCTCTATGGAATTTGGTGAAACATTTGAAGAAACAGTGTCTCGTGAAATATTGGAGGAATATAAAGTTAAACCAACCAAGTTAGAATTGTGTGGCTTCAAAAATGTTTTGCGTCAAAATGGAAAAACCAAAACCCACTGGGTGGCCTGTGTTTTTTGGGCGCGGGTTAATCCTCAGAAAGTAGGTATTGGCGAACCTCACAAAATGGATGAAATTGCCTGGTTTCCCATTACTCGTCTTCCAAAACTCCTTCATTCTCAAACCAAACGGGATATAAAAATGATTAAAAAATCTGGACTGAAATAGTAAGAAGTATGCTTGAAAAACTGATTGCATTTACAAAAATACTAGATGAGTTCCGAGCCGTGGAACGCGTGCTTCGGGTAACGGGCCAAGACCGCTACGAAAATGATACCGAGCACTCATATAACCTGGCAATGCTGGCCTGGTATATCGTTTCAAGCACCAAAACAAGCCTTGATCAAAATAAAGTAATTCGCTATGCCTTGGTCCATGATTTCCTTGAGGTCTATGCAGGGGACACATATATCTACTCAACTGACCAAGCCCATCTGGATTCAAAGCATGAACGCGAAGCTGCGGCTATCGTAAAGCTCCAAGAAACTCTTCCGGAATTTCCCGAGCTGCATGCTGCGATCGGTGTGTATGAGGCGAGAGGTGATGCTGAGAGTCGCTTTGTCTATGCCCTCGATAAGATTGAGCCAGTCCTACATATGTATTTAGATGGAGGTCGGACATGGAAGGAAGCCAAGATTGATCTGAATCGGGTATACGAATCAAAAAAAGACAAAGTAGCTTTGTCACCAGAAATCGAAGCCTATTTTGATGAACTCATGGAGCTTTTGAAGTCAAAAGAAAAAGAATTGTTTGGATAGAGTTATGTTGCTTTCAGTCTTAGCAGGAACTTTCCTTTACATAGTCATACAGTATGTTTGGTACTCACCTTTAGCGTTTGGCAAGCAATGGCTCTTACTTCAGCAGACCAGGCCAGAGGAAACATTGGAGGAAATTGCTCAAGCCAATACTCTTTCTAACAATCTTCGAAATATTCTCTTCCCAGCCCTCATCATGAGCATGGCTATCAACGCTCTTTTTGTAGTCCTCGAGAGATTTGAGCCGCTGGTTTTCTTCGGAGCAACTCTTGGGCTCTTTCTTCTGACCGTAGGAAAGAAATACCTAGGTTGGCAACAAACAAAGAGAGGGATACGAGAAACCTGGTGTATCTATGATGGTGCCCTCCTTGTTTCTCTCCTCCTCCTTGCCCTCCTTACCTCCTTCCTCTTGGGATAGGGTATAATACTAAGAGAAAGATACATTCTATGAATTTTTGGGATCAATTTTGGCCTCAGTTTTGGGGGAGTATCGCTTCGGGTATGGTACTCGCAGTGCTTACCGGTCTGGTTACTTTCTTGAGCCGGAAGCGTATTATCCGAGCGGTGAAGAGGCATATCAGCCCGGCTGAGCAAGAACATAAATCCGAATAGCCTGTTTCGCATGCGTCGCGTTGTTACCTTTTTCTTTTTTTGGCTTTTGTTTGCCGGATTTATTCTGGGGATGTTTGCCTTGACCATTTGGTATTGGGAGGTGCGAAGGGTTCCCGTGACTGTGACCCTGGAAACAAGTGAGCTTACTGGTCCTCGAGATAGTATCACTGTCCATTTCTCACAGTCAGTGCAGCCGAATTCTTTTGCTGAAAAGATTCGCATAGAGCCCGTCCATGCTGTACGTACCGAGTGGCATGAACATAATCGTACGCTTCTCATCACCCCAGAAGAGAATTGGCCACTCAATTCACGTTATCAACTCTCGATTGAGGCTGGTAAGACGAGTTGGTTTGGTATGACTCCTGCCGCCCACTTTCGACTAGAGGGGCCAACTTATCCATCGATTGTAGAAGTATTCCCTCAAAACCAGAGTCAGGATGTGCTGCTTGGTATTGAGGATCCTCTCAAGGTAACTTTTGACCGTTCAGTGAAAGATTTTTTTATTGATTTTCGTCTGGAGCCTGCTACGGAAGTAATCTATCAAAATAACAGCGAAAAAACGGTGTTTGAAATTCTTCCCAAAGCTGCGCTTGCGTCAGGAGTCGATCATACGCTCGCTATTTATGCGAAGTGGCGAGGGGAACCAGATGCTACCTATGAGCTTATCGAGAAGACAAGTTTTGCGACCCTGCCACCTATGCCGAAAACGTGGAATCGCGACTTAGCGCTTCGAGCGGATGAAGCAAAGCGTTTTACTCAGCCCAAGAAAAGCGAGGGGAAATATATTGATATTAACCTAGGAAGCCAAGTGATGACCCTCTTTGAAAACGGAACCGCCATCGATGCCTATGTGATTTCTTCGGGTAAACCCGGGATGGATACTCCTCAAGGGGAGTTTGCTATTCGGAATAAGGCTGAGCGGCCTTGGTCTAAGCGTTACAGTCTCTATATGCCCTATTGGCAGGCGATCACTCCTGATGGGCTGTTTGGTATTCATGAGCTTCCTGAATGGCCTGGCGGATACAAAGAAGGGGCGAACCACCTCGGCACCCCGGTCTCACATGGTTGTGTCCGCTTGGGGATAGGAGCCGCTCAGAAAGTGTATGCCTGGACGGAAATAGGGACGCCCATTATCATCTACTAAAGCTTATGACGACCAAGATTCTTACCCTTACCCTTATTGTCCAGAAAGATCAGGTCTTGCTTGGCATGAAGAAGCGGGGTTTCGGAGCGGGACGTTGGAACGGTTTCGGAGGGAAAGTGGAAGAGGGGGAAACGATTGAAGCAGCCGCTAGGCGTGAGACCAAAGAAGAGTGTGGAGTGGCGATCATACAGATGGAAGAAATGGGGGTACATCACTTTCGTTTTGCCAAAAATCCAGACGAGGTGCTCGAGGTGCATGTCTTTCGGGTAGATGAATACAAATGGGAACCGGTAGAAACAGAAGAAATGCGACCCCAATGGTTTTCTACTAAAGAAATCCCTTATGATACGATGTGGCCGGATGACATACATTGGTTTCCGGTATTTTTGGATGGTCAAAAATTTCGTACGGAATTCTTATTCGGTGAAAATGATACCGTGTTGGAGAAAAAAATTGAAATACTGGATTAAAAAATGCCCCGGTGTGAAAGTTTTCCTCGGGGCATCTTCTCTTTATCCATGGTAGTTCCTCCATGGATGCAGGGATGATTTTTTCTTTACGAAAAGCGTGTACGTTCCTCTCATGAGCCTGACCCATATGACCAGGACGATGATGAGTCCTCCCCAGGCATCAGCCGTACTCCAGGTGGTAAAAGTTCCGAGGAGTACTCCACCGATAGCGACGACACTCGCTCCGATGTCGGTCATGATATGGAGGTGTTGGGCCCAATGAGTGACATTTCTGTGGTGAGCGGGAGCACTCTCATGAATTCGCCACATACACAGGTTCATGCAGAGAGCAAAAAGAGCGACGATGAAACTCCACCAGGGGAGGGGTGAAGGATGAGGGGACGTGAGTTTTCCCCAGGCTTCCAATCCCATCCAGGTACTTGACCCGCCGATAAGGATGACACTACCGAGGAAACCGAAGCGACGGATGCGCTCGGCCCAATCCGTGAGGCGTGCTTTTTCGGCTACCCATGCATTCAGGAGATTCTCCACGAGATCCGAGAAAGTATGGAGCGCATCGGCTTGTAAGACGGTGCTATTGGACATGTAACCAGCGAGGTATTCAACGAGCGAGGTGACCAGGGAAAATGGTGCCAGGCGGAGGTAGCGATCTCGCTCCTCGGGGCCATCTGGACAATGAGTATGCATGTTGCCTCCTTGAGGAGTTGGAACGAAATTGTTGAAGAACTAAGAAAATAGTATGGATGAAAAAAAGCCTGGAGTCAACCAGACTTTTTTATACTGTTTTAGAGCTTTTCGATTTCTTTCAGGTCTTTGTCAGGGAGATAGAGGATAAGAAGACCAATGATGACACCCGGGATCGCTGTCCAGAAGTGACTGCCAGCAAAGAAAAAATTATCCACTCCATCGAGGAGATGCCAGATCCCCCGCCAGACGAGTACCAGGCCGATGACGGTGGCAAGGTTATGGGTGAGGTATCCGATAGTAAGCTTTTTCATGGTTTTCAAATTAAGGTATGAAAGGATTTCATAGCGCAGTATAGCATAAGCTCTGCGATTGCTTTTTAGGATAAAACTCCGTATACTGGCTTCGTTTTTCATTGGGCCTGTAGTTAAGTGGTACAACGCTGCATTCGCATTGCAGAGGCAGGAGTTCGATTCTCCTCAGGTCCACCATGGTGTATAAAAAAATTGTTTTCTGGATAGTCTTGGCCCTTCTTCTTGTAGGAGGGGCTCGGGTACTTTCCAGGGAACCGAGTCATGAGCGGGAATGGGGGATAGGCTTGGAAAAACTTCCTTCTTTTGAACAACAAGCAGGAATTTTGACCGTGAAAAATTTCCGTAACTTTGATTGGGTATCAGAAACTGAAGCTCTCGAACGGTATGAAACACGGGAATTTGATTTGGCCACTCTTATGGGAGTAGATATCTTTATTTCCCATTTCTCCTCCTTTGAAGGAATGGCGCATATCTTCCTCTCTTTCAGGTTTACCGATCATGAGCCGCTCGTTATTTCAATAGAGACAAGACGGGAGGTTGGGGAGACTTATTCCCCGGTGTTGGGGCTGCTTCGCCAGTATGAGCTTATTTATTTGGCTGGTTCCGAAAGGGATCTCGTTGGCCTGCGTACCGATATCCGAAAAGATCGGGTATATCTGTATCCAACCGTGGCTTCGCCAGAGGAGACCTACCAGCTTCTCGCCCGTCTTACCGAGAAGATTAATACCTTGGAGCAACAGCCTCGTTTTTACAACACGCTTACAGCTAATTGTACGAATCTTCTTACCCGAGAGGTGGAACGGATGACGCCAATCAACTTTCCTCTTACCTGGAAGACACTGTTGCCTGGATATTTTGATGAGGTGCTTTTTGAACTGGGTCTCATAGCAGGAGAAGATGAAAAAGAAAAGTACCGGATAGACAATACGAAGGTAGACCGTCATTCAGGAGAGTATTCTCAAAGCCTTCGTTCGCATTGACAGATCAGAAAAAACGAGGGTAAGCGTGTGGTATCCTCGAAATAGGCATATCTATCAATAATGTACCCTTATGACGGAAGAAAGTATTATCCTTCAGGATGCTTCAGGTTCGGATTTAGTGAGTCCCATGGTGCAAGAAGCAGCGGTTCGCAAAGCTTCGGACATTCATATTGAGGCCATGCCCAATGAACTGTTGGTCCGTTTTCGTATTGATGGAGTGCTCCAGACACATGCCCATATCGCCAAAGAAGACCATGAACATGTGATCAATCATTTGAAAGTACTGTGCAATATGGAGGTGGGTCGAGTGCGTCTTCCAGAAGATGGCCACTTTGCCGTACGTCTTCCCGACAATATAGATAAAACTGAGCGGACTATCGATGTGCGTGTTTCTATTTTCCCCACGGTCAATGGCCCAACGGCAGTCCTTCGTCTCCTTAACCGTTCCGATATGCTTATCTCACTTGATGAGGTGGGCTTTGATGAGGCTATTCGTACCCGTGTGCGCCAACTTACTCTCGGAAGCTATGGCATGATCCTCACTACCGGACCCACTGGTTCCGGTAAAACAACAACGCTCTATTCGATGCTCATGGAAGTCAATCGTAAGGAGCGTAATATTCTTACTTTGGAAGATCCAGTCGAAGTATTTATTGATGATATGCGTCAGAGCCAGATTAATCCCGAGATTGGCTTTACTTTTGCCAAAGGGATGAAAAGTATCCTCCGCCAAGATCCGGATGTGATCATGATTGGTGAAATTCGTGATGCAGAAACGGCAGAGCTCGCGGTCCAAGCTTCCCTGACGGGACGTATGGTGTATTCCACCCTGCATGCCAATACGACGATTGGTGGTGTAGCTCGTCTTATCGATCTCGATATTGAACGAGGGATGATCGCCTATGCGTTGCGAGGCGTGATCGCCCAACGTTTATTGCGAAAGATATGTGATGCTTGCCGTACCTCGGATCCCAATCCACGCCAAGAGTATATCGAATACCTGGGTCTTCAGGGAGTAGCACTTAATTATCAGCGTGGGGCCGGTTGTGATGAATGTGCTCATACTGGCTATCGGGGTCGAGTTGGAGTCTTTGAGGTACTCATTATTGATGATGAACTCCGAGCCATGATCGTCGATAAGGCTTCCATGAGTGAACTTCAGGCCTATTCTGAAAAAATGGGAATGATTACCCTTCGCCAAAATGCTATCAACCTCATATCTACGGGCGTTACGACCGTTGATGAAGCGCTCCGGGTGGTATAAGAGGCTCTCTTTACAGAGCTTTTCTTTCGTGTTAACCTAATTTGGCCCTGGGAAGTTGGTTCCAGGGTATTTTCGTGAAGACATCCTCAACAACCTTCTGGAGAACACTCCGATGATGAAAGTCAAGCGCTCGCTGTTCGCAGTGATGGCAGTCCTCGCACTGGTCGGCACTCTGGCGCCGGTCACCGACGCCAACGCGGTCGTGCGCCGCTGCTGTTCCTTCTAAGGTAGCCTCGAGCTACTGATGGGCCCCTTCTGCGACAGCAGTTGCGGGCCCTTTTCTATGCTAAGGTTCCTGTATGGAATTTAAAGATCTTGAAAAGTACAATTATACCTTACCGGAGGGATTGGTTCGGAAAGTCCCATTGGAACCGCGCGATAGTGCCCGGTTGTTTGTGTATGATACTAATGTGGATGTGATTACTTTTGATACGTTTCGCAATGTAGCCAAGTATTTACCAGAGCACGCACTCATGGTTTTGAACGATACACGGGTGTGGCCCGCGCGCCTGTGGCTCAAGAAGCCGACGGGAGGGAAGATCGAAGTATTGGTCTTGGTGAATGAGTGGGATGGGAAAGGATTAATACCGGCACTCGTTGATCGAAAAGTAACTACAGGTGACGAACTCTCTTTTCCTGATGGTTCGTGTCTAAGAGCAGCAGAGCAACAGGAACAGAAGTTTTTCTTTCGTTTGGAAAGTAAAAAAACGCTTCAGGAATTGCTTCAAGAGTTTGGTACGACACCCATTCCTCACTATCTTGAAGGAAAGGAAGTGGGGGATGAATCCTTACTGCGACAACGCTATCAGACTATTTTTGCGAGTGCTGGAGCATCGGTAGCCGCTCCGACAGCCTCGCTTCATTTTACCGATCAGGTCTTTGAAAGTTTACACTCAAAACATATTGAAACAACCCGAGTGACGCTTAATGTTGGTCTTGGCACCTTTGCACCGTTGCGAGCAGAAAATTTTGCAATAGGAAAACTGCATGGTGAATACGTTACTGCTTCTGAAGAAACCGTGGCCGCCCTGAAACAAGCACAGGAAGAGAAAAAGAAGATTATTTCTGTTGGCACTACTACAACCCGGACTCTCGAAACCTTGGCGAGAGAAAAAGTATTGCAAGCACTCACTACGGAAGCCAATCTTTTTATCTATCCACCGTACCAGTTCCAAATGGTAGATATTCTCATGACCAATTTTCACTTGCCTAAAACGTCGCTCATGCTGTTGGTAGATGCTTTCCTTCAGTCTAAAGGCGCCAAGCGGGAAGTAATGGAGCTTTACCAAGAAGCCATCAAAAATGATTTCGCTTTCTATTCTTTTGGGGACAGCATGCTTATCCTTTAATTTTGGCTTAAATAAAGCCTATATTGACGATTTATCAACTTTATGTAATAATGTTAAATCGTTCTTTTTCGTGTTGTTCTGCGTGCACCGCGCCTCGGTGTCCCATGTAGGGGAGGTTTGAAATGACGACTGAACAAACTAGTGCAAGCACTCCAACGAATGGTACTAGTCATGCGCCGAGGGGTCTGCCGGTGGGGCAAATATTGACGGGCTTAGGAGGTGATGTCATCCCGGCTAAGCATCCTGATGTTAAAAAACCACAAGGGAGACACCCTCGGACCGTGGTAACGCATCCTGCAGATATTGAAGCCGTCCTTCCGAAACATCTTGCTAGGGTGGTACAACTGACGGCCCCTATCCTGAGAGGAGAAGAGCCGGAGGGTCTTATTAGAAGCTTTGTAATTCCTGGTGTTGATCAGGCGGGGAAGCTCTTCACTCGTGCTTTGGCTGAGAGACTTCTCAACGGTGAAGGAGGTGACCATCGGCCAGAGGTAATCCTGGGACAAGGCACTATCGGTGGTATTTTTGCAGCCGACCTGGTCCAGGCTCTGTTTGAAGCAGGGCACCCAGTGATTTTCCTTCCTATGGAACGGAACCATCTGCCCGGAGCGGAAGGCTATAATTTCCTCTGTCCCGATGAGGATATCCGCAGTAACCTTCAGGGGAAGCGAGTATTGCTTGCTCTCCCAGTAGTTGCTCCCAGCTACACTGCTAGAGTCAAGGAGATCATGGGGTTGGTAGAGGGTGAGAGGTGCGCTGCTCACTTCTTGGGCATTGGAACAATCATCCAATATGGCGAGCTCGCCGCGCCTATTGGTGATCTCCATGTGGATGGTCTGCTTAAGGTGGCTGCACCCCGCTAGTGTGTGTCTTTGCTGAGTACAGTAATTTGCCTCGCGGCATTGTTCGCGGGGCTTTTTCTTTGTCTAAAAACCTTGCCAAAAGGAGGCAAAGCCGATAAGATAAAGTGTAATTTTAGACAGACTGAAAGCTATGAAAGTTATCCTTACTCAAAACGTTCCAAATCTTGGCCAGGCCGGGGATGTCAAAGAAGTCAAAAAAGGCTATGGTTTTAATTACCTTCTTCCTGAAGGACTGGCTGAACTTGCCACTCCAGGGGCTTTGAAGTCGATCAAGCATATCGTGGCCCGAGCTGAAAAAGATAAAGCTGAACATGTGGCAGGACTTGCGGGTGCTGTCGAGGCAGTGAATGGCAAGGCTGTAACCATTACCATGAAGTCCAAAGATGGAAAGCTCTTTGGTTCAGTGACCAAGGCAAATATCGTAAAAGCTCTTGGTGGGGCTATC
>JAJDFE020000521.1:0-27111 GCA_021527465.2 Geoglossum glabrum | reverse complement strand
GGGGGGGGGGGGGGGGGGGGGGGGGGGGGGGGGGGGGGGGGGGGGGGGGGGGTGAAGGTCCAAACCATGGGTTTAGTCGGTGGTGATGGTGGGTTGACTACTTTACCAAGAAAGCATACCAGATAACAGGCCCTTGAATCCACGCGAAACCTTGCCCCTAGACTCACTACTGTTGCGTGCTCGGCGGTCTTGGGGGAGTCCGTTGCCATCACTACTATCGTCGTCGGACGACTCATCATCACTTGAGGAACTGGGCTCTTCGTCTTCCTTCGATGATGCCGGCGTAGAGTTGATGCCCCCCTGTACGCCAAACCGTGGGGGAATTGGCCTCTGAGATCCAGCCACGCTCTTGCGGTCCTGGGAGTCGTTGTCAAACTTCTGAGACCCGAGCTGGGATAGACTTGGAAAGGAGTTGAGGCTCGGTTTTGCCTGCGAGGAATTTCCAGTCACTGGAGATCGTACAATTGAAACTTTGTTTATGGGAGTCGTTGTTAGGTGTTGAGCGCTCTTTTGGGAACTGTTATTGGGGCGGTTGGCTGCCTCCTTGCCGTCTGAGAGTATGTCGGAAAGTGGATCATTGCGGTCATCGTTGATCCCCCTGCCAGACTGTGGCAAAGGCCCAGAGGAGGCTTGTGACCAGGTAGATGCACCACCTCCGGCGTTTTCGTCACCCGAGTCTGCTTCTGGTATTGAATCTGACCGCGACCTAGAAGGCGTACTTGAGGAGGATCCAGAATTGGAGGGTGATACAGATTTAGACCGAGTTAAGCCGGAGGTGGAATCTGAATCTGAATCTGAATCTGAATCTGAATCTGAATCTGAGTCGGAGCTTGATGGGGAGCGAGAGATATAGCGGACGGGCGAGCGGGTCGGGCTTGAAACATGGGGTGGAGTTCCATGTGGATTCCTGAAAAGCGATTTGGATCGGAGTGTATATGGTGAGGTCTGAGGCTTGGACGATCCATTCTCTTTGTTGGCTCTTGTCGTTGGGTTGCTGGGCGCTGGGGTATTAACCGCTACAGACTTTGGAGAAGCTAACACAGTAATGGTATCACCATCGGAGCCTGTATCGGAATGGTAGGATGACACGGAGCTATTCCCTGAAGATATGATAATTTCGTTTGTGGGTGTGGGGTTCTGGACGGGATTCGGGACAGGATTTGGCACCGACTTTCCATCATTAACTTTTCCTTTGGTGCCTCTTTTCGAGTTTTTGGTCTGTGTCTTGGCGATTGCGCCCTTCTTGGGCCTTCCTTTGGGCTTGGGCGTAGGAATAGCGGGCTTTTCCGGAGGATTTTCCATGAGTGACTTTAAGTTTTCAGGTCCCATACCTGGGGGATAGACTTTTGTTACCTTTCTCGGTACCTTTACCGGTGCAGATACAGGTGTTGGGTTAACTGATGGCGGGAGGTTTGAGACGGGCTGAGGTGTTTCATCGACGAGGAATGAGACTGAACGTCGCATCGGTGCTCCTTGCTCCATTGGGGTAGGCATTTGCGGGTCTAGACTTGCATCTCTAGCGGAAGTCTTCTGTATAGTACTGGCATCCTGTTCGTTTGGCTGAACGTCCTTAGGAAACACCGCTCGAGGTATAAGCGGAGTGGTCGACATTCGTCTCCCTTCTCTTGGTTTGCTGCCTCTTGTTACCTCTGCTGATGGCTCTGATGGTTCCAATGGTAATCGCCCTGTTCTCTTCCTTTTGCCACTGGAGCTGGCTTGTTCAGCTTCCTGTGTCCTCCGGAGCCTCTTCTGGAGACTGTCCTTTTCGGCGGCTTCGCTACTAGGCTTTTCTTCTTCTTTCTTGGACAATCTTCTGGCCTCGGCCTCCTTTTCAGCCTTCTCGGCTTTTAGGGCCTTTTCTTGAGCTTGTTTCTGGGCTCGTTCTTTTCGCTCTTGATTCTGTCGCTCTTTCTCTAGCTGCTTCTCCTTCGCCTTTGCCTCCTTTGCGCGTTGTTCGTCTTCGGCTTCCTTCTGGCGCCTCTCGTTTGCTTCTTGTGCTATCCTTCCCTCTTCTTCTTTGCGTTGGATTTCTTCGGCTTCCTGTGCTGTCTTTTTAAGTCGCTTGATTTGCTCTCTGGTTAACACTGTGCGTTCCTTCGTTTCCTTCTCTGGCTGCTGTCGTTCTGACCTAGCTGTGGCTTTCCTCCCTGCTCCTTCTGTGGCCTTAGCCTTCATGTCTCTCTGCGTCCTGTCACTTACTGTGCTTTGACTAACCCCATTTTTGGGGATACGACTAGAGTCGCTCCCGTTCTCAGAACCGCGCTTGTCTTCACTACTGTTAGGCCGATCATGGGATCCGTCGTGAGTGCGCAGCCATTTCAATTCTAAAGGATAATTGGCTTTCTTATTATAAGACCTTGCGGCTGCGCCTTCTGAGCCGGAGCTATGCCTAGAATTTTCCTGGTTCGATGCGTTTGGCATTGGGGACTGTCCATTCATGATCGATGTGAATGAGCTGTGCCTTTTCGAGCGCTTCTCCGGTGGAGGGTGGGGCGGAGTGCGGCACGGAGAACCATCTTCATCGGTTTCAATAGCGTCATATATATTTGAGGTCCCATCGGGGGAGCCTGTCTGCCGATTAGAAGACCTAAACATCGATGGATGTGGTCGTTTCAACTTGTTTGATGATTGCGCTACCTGATGACCGGAAGTGTCTGGCGTGTTTGACGGAGTGATGATAGACTGTAGTCCACCACTAGGCCCTTTACCTTGAAAGGTTTGCGCTCTCGGCGTTGGCAAACGATCCTGTTGTGCAATGGCTGGATTGACTTCGATGATGCCTTCGCCCTCTGGGAAAGGGCTGGCAATAGACGACCTCGGGATACTATGTAGGAGGCCACGATTGTCATCGTCTACTGACTCTGACTTTGTAGTCTCGTCATGGGGATCGTTCACTTGTCCGTTTGCTTGTAAGCGCTGGTCGTCTGTAGGTTGGTGTCGGGTTTGTTGAGTAGGGGATTCGGGTACTGTAAGAGTGTCTGAAAGCAGTTGATGGTTCGGATTCGGGAAAGGATGTGAACTACCACTACCGGTATCTAGGGGTAAATTAGGGTTAGCTGGTGAGGCAATTTACCTGGGGACTACGTACGGGTCTGCAAATCTCCAATGCGGGGTTGCTGCGGATTACCCGTGGCCTGGCTAGGGGGGTCTTCTTGGCCAGTTCCACTCCACTTCATGGGGTCACCCACAGCGTCCGGGTTGAGCTCCTTCGAAGGTAATGGCAGGTCTGGATCTGCTTCCGCCTCTTCATCTCTCGAAATCTCTTGAATCCTCTGCCTCTTCTTTGATCTCCCTGATCTAGGCTCTGATCCTCTCCTCTCGGCGCCACCCATCATTATGTCGTCCCTCAAGCCACCAAGACCTCCGTGTGTACGCTTTCGGCCCATTAGGCCGTGTGTATAAGGTCGAAGTGCCGATTGTGGGGGGACGGAGCTGTCGCGCGTTTTAGGTTCCTGTAGCACTCGCACCACAGAGTTTTGCTGATCTGCGGACTTATCATCAAACACATCGCGGACAGTATATTCAAGGTCCAAGTCGTTCCCATATACATCTTGGAGCTTCTTGATGTTCAAAGGGCTATGCGATTGACAAGCCGGAAGAGCAAGTGAATTAGGTTTTGATCTTATTTGGGCATGTAAAGCGAACGGGGGATGTGTACTTACGGTTTATGTGGGTATATTCTGGCAAATCGCGCGCATATCTTCGTACAGAGCTCATTGAGAGAGATACTGTCCTCACAAATCTCTAGGAAACTCAATGCCCCTTGCGGCAGAGTTGAGTGCTGAGTGTATGGCAAGGGCGCTTTACTAGCGGCGCGCCTGTCTTGCAGTGGCAAGACTTGCACCTGTAGACGCATGGCGGTGTGGATGGCTGTTTAACGCATGGGGATATGCGGCAGATGGGGGATGTAGGGGAAAGGAGGAGAGGAGGAGGAGAAGGGCGAGGAGGAGGGGGAGGGGGTATTGGGGCTCGGAACTAAGAGTTGGAGCTGGGAATTTTGTTTAGAATCCCGGATTCTGTGGCCCGTGCGTTAGCCACGCGAGAGCGCCTTATTCTAACGACGGTGCATCTCAGTTGAGCCCGGCCACACCCAAACTTTGCGTGTGCAACGCTTGTCTCAGATGGATGGGCGTAAGCAATGGAATCGCGGGAGCACTGCCCAGCAATTACACGGACGAACCCCAAGCAAACAAAGGGCACTGGCATATGACCTGTGACACGTGATGGGATGTGAAACGCTGTAGCCACTTCAGGCATATGGGGATTCTGGGCAGGGTACTTGTACATGTACATACGCAGGAACAGAGGCACGATAACTTGTATATTGTCCAGCCACCTCCCATAAGTCTCCGGACACTTTACTTCTTTAGCGAGCGTGTCTGGAGACTTCTGGGAATATACGAAATGCCACCAACGGCAGAACTCCTTCTCATGGGGTATCTGCTACGCTGCATGTAATTATTCCCTGATCGGATCGAGCCCTGTCTAGCTGATGTTGAATAACCGAATTATTTGGCTACACAAGACATACCGGTACTCCGTAGACGAAATGTTGGTCGAATTTGATATTTGGTCATGTGACATTTATCGCACTGCTTCATCTCACGCCCGTTCTCTCATGAACGGAAACAGTATGGAAGGTGGATCAAGCACACCCCGCTCGATCAAGCGCTCTCACTCCGAAGTCGAAGGAGAGGGAGCAAATCGAGGTGATTCCGCGCTGGCGGAGCAAAATGATGGTAATTGCGACATTTATATACTGCAACCCGCGACTAGTGCTCACTCAGTCATAGATACCTCTTCAGATGATGACATTGGTCCCCAGCTTCCGTCGCTGGCGCCAAAGAAGAAGCGACGAATTCTCCCGTACGAGAAGCTCTACATTGCAGCTCTCCCTAGCTCTACTCGATACTCCAAGTCACTCATGCACAAAGAACAGCTTTCCTTCGTTACCATGACGCCATTTACGGATTTCTTGATCACTAGTTCGGTGGATGGAGTCATAAAATTTTGGAAGAAGGTGGCTGTAGGGATCGAGTTTGTAAAGGAATTCCGGGCTCACATCGGAGAGATTAAGAGCGTATCTGTGAGCTCTGACGGGAGGAGCTTTGCTAGTGCTGGAGCAGATAATAGCGTGAAAATATTTGACGTGATTACTTTCGGTAAGGCAGGTTTACTTGAGATACCCTTAGATTAATGCTAACCTAGGGTTTAGACTTACTCTCTATGTTTACCCTTGAAGCTACCCCTAAAACAATCTGCTGGGTCCACAAGCGTGGCGCGTCCATGCCACTACTGGCCGTGTCTGATGAGAACTCCCACTTGATAAGGGTCTATGACGGTCGCGGTGAGAGCCAGAGCCCTTTGCATACAATTTCGAAGCTTCATAGAAATCCTGTGACCTTGATGGTTTACAATAACGTTTACGATTGCGTCGTTTCGGTGGACGACGGTGGAATGGTGGAATACTGGGGACCGTACGGGGATTACGAGAAGCCGGATAATGTGTTTGAGTACAAAAGCTCAACAAGTCTCTTTGAATTCAAAAAGGTTGCCTCCCAGTGCCGCCCGGTTTTCTGTGCCGAGGTGCTAACTGAGAGTTTTAGTCTAAATCAGTACCAGTTTCATTGACAGTTTCGCCCTCTGGCTTGCATTTTGCTACCTTCTCATTTCCGGACCGGAAGATCCGCATCTTCGATTTCTCAACAGCGAGGTTGTACCGAACGTATGATGAATCTCTTATCACCATCACTGAAATGCAACAGGCAGGCACAGCTCTTCAAAAACTGGAAGATGTCGAATTCGGGAGAAGGTTGGCGATTGAACGGGAACTCGAAAGCCCAGCTCTCCGGAACAAAATAGATATAATTTTCGATGAATCGAGCCATTTTATTCTATATGGTTCGATATTGGGTATTAAGGTCATAAATACCCTCACTAACCGGGTGGTGAAAGTGTTTGGCAAAGATGAGAACATCCGTGCCTTGAATCTATGTCTTTATCAGGGTCAGCCTCAAAAGAAGGGTATAGTAACAGTATCTATGGCAGCGAGTGCCAATCCATTGCTTCAGGATGCTGAAGCAAGGGACTCCATGCTTGTATGTACTGGATCCGGAAAGGGGAGATTTTATATGTTCACAAATGATGAAGAGTTTGTTCTCTCCTTCGATGCGAGGTTGATCGTACACTAATGAAGGGATTAGGGTTAGTAAGTCGGAGAGGGATGTTCAGAACGAAAAACCAAAGCAATTAGTCGTCGGGAAACGGGCCGAAGTCAAGCCTGCGGAGTCTGGCACTGCTGCAATACTGCATACAACCTACGGCGATATCCATATCAGACTATTTCCCGAAGCAGCGCCCAAGGCAGTGGAGAATTTTGTCACCCACTCGAAGAACGGATATTACAACAACACCATATTCCATCGCGTGATACGAAAGTTCATGATTCAGGTAAGTTCACAATCTCACGCCTCGTGGAATGTTTCACCTGCTAACCACCTTTTTGCTAAAAGTGCGGAGACCCACTTGGCGATGGCACTGGGGGGGAGAGTATTTGGGGCAGAGAGTTTGAAGATGAGTTCTCTACATTGAAGCATGATAAGCCATATACAGTTAGTATGGCAAACGCCGGTCCAAACACAAATGGTTCTCAATTCTTCATTACTACCGAAAAAACGGTGGGTTGATGTCCCGACTGGCCCTGGCTGTGCGTATAACTGACCCTTTTGAAAGCCCTGGCTCGACAGAAAGCACACAATATTTGGGCGCGCTGTACAAGGTAATACCTCTATTGATGGCGGACTGTCCATGGCAACTAGACTAACGATTTCAAGGGCTCGATGTGGTGCACAAGATCGAGAATACGAGGGTCTATAAGGAGAAACCGGAGGAGGACATCAAGATAATCAATATTTCTATACTGTAGGTGGAGTTGCCAAAGAGATCTAGCAAGCGGCCTGGATGTGGTGGGCTATAGAACTTTGGGTGCCAAGCGACTTCCTCCATAGGTGCATAAGATACGCGCAAACCTAGGCTTTGTAGATAGTAATTAAGCGTAGGGGCCCGATCTCGAGGAAGCCCCAACGCCTCATCGCCAGATTCCGACCAAATTGCCAGCGCAGCCGGGCAGCATGATCCGGGTCCCACGAGATACCTAGGAAGGTGTATTGATTGCCGTGGCGTGGCAGCATCGCCGGGCGAGGCAAGGTGGTTTTTGGGGTTGGCTGTGTTTTGTGTTTTGTCTTGTTAGTAGTCAATTATGGTGTTGGCGGCTCCCAACTCGCGACGGGATGACGTCGTAACTCGTTTGCGCAGCGTGCTTTCCCAGAAACAGAGCGGCGCGCACAGCACTGTAGGCAGTTACAACCTTGACACGGCTCTTGAGTTCGATATAGTATGGTTATCCTGTTAACGAGCACTGGGAGCCCCGTTCTTGACTCCGTTCTCGACGCCGCCAGACCCACCGGAAACGATGACTTCTAATGGCGCCACTTCGACTGAGGTTTATCGGCTACAGCTGACCGATACTGGAGCTCCGGATGTCCCAGGAGGGTACATCTACCTTCCTCCTCCCGCAGATCCAGCGTATATCCTCAGGTTTGCGATTGAAGGCACGAGTTCGATATGCAGACAGGGAAGCCTATGGGTGAATATTCCAGCTGCGGGGGAGCAGTTCCAAAGGCACAGGTTCAAGGAGTACAAGTAAGTCGGACAGGGAGATGTCCAGACAACTGCAGCTCGTTGGGTACATGTGCTGATGTGTGGTCTGGACAGGTTGCATCCTGACTTTAACCGTACGCTTGAGATATCAATCCCCATCCATACTGCCGGCGCATTTGCATTCTACACTACCTACACGCCTCTTCCTGAATTCTCGACGTCTGCGGCGGATCCGCCGCCTCCTATGAAAACACCAACCTACTATGTCGATGTTTCTCCTCGGATCACTCTCAACCGAGGCGTCCTACGCCAGGATGCATTGTCGATCTTTTCGATCATCTCGAAATTCATGGGGAAATATCCCTCGGAATGGAACCCTCACCTCAAGGGCATAGGACAACGTGGCTACAACATGATCCATTTCGCGCCTTTAACGGGAAGGGGCCAATCGAACTCTCCGTACAGTATCTACGACCAACTGGCGTTTGACCCAATAAGTTTTCCCAATGGAGAAAAAGATATTGCGGACCTAACTTCTAGGATGGAGAAAGAGTATGGTTTGTTGGGCCTTACGGACGTTGTTTGGAACCATACGGCCAACAATAGCCGATGGCTCCAGGAACATCCAGAAGCGGGGTATAATGTTAGCACAGCACCGTGGCTGGAATCCGCACTAGAACTTGATACGGCTTTGCTGAAGTTTGGCAAGAACCTCGGGACACTTGGTTTTCCGACGGCTCTCACAAGCATCAAAGACCTTCTGCAGATTATGGAAGGTATTAAGCTGCATGTTATTGGCGGCTTGAGCCTCTGGGAATTTTATGTCGTCGATGTTGACCGAGATGCCGACGCAGCTGCCGAGGCCTGGGTGGCCGGGAGCGTAACACTCCCCAAGGGCGGCTTCGATGGGGTGGGTGTTGGAGGCCTTGAAGGTGTCAAAGAATGGAATTTAAAGCACAAAGCCCAGTTCTTACGTCAGAAGGGATTGCTTGGGAATGATAGATTGGGTGAGAGATTTCGAAGGCGTATAGATCCGGGGGTTGGTGCTGCTTTGTTGACAGTACTTTTTGGACGCTACGACGGACAGAGCTCAAGTGGCGCCGATGAGGCAGCGGTCCGCAACGAATATACTAAAATCCTAGATGAAGTTAACCTCCCCTATTATAAAGAATACGATGCCGAAAGTTCTGAAATCCTGGAGCAAATTTTCAATCGCGTAAAGTATATGCGATTGGATGATCATGGCCCGAAGACTGGCCCTATCACGGAGCAGAATCCGCTGGTGGAACCCTACTTCACGCGACTGCCTATTAACGCTAAGACGAGGAAGCATGACCGGAAGTGTCTCGCATTGGTGAATAATGGCTGGATCTGGAACGCCGATGCTATGGTGGATCACGCTGGACCGCGTTCGCGGGCATATCTAAGGCGAGAAGTCATAGTATGGGGCGATTGCGTGAAGCTGAGGTATGGGAACTCGCCGGACGATAACCCGTTCCTCTGGGAACACATGGCCCAGTACACGCGCTTGATGGCGAAGTATTTTGCTGGATTTAGGATCGACAATTGCCATTCTACACCCCTAGCGGTCGGTGAGTATCTCTTGGATGAGGCCCGAAGAGTTAGGCCGAATCTACTCGTCTGCGCCGAATTGTTTACTGGATCGGAGGAGATGGATTACGTCTTTGTCAAGAGACTCGGTCTTAGCTGTCTGATAAGAGAAGCGATGCAAGCTTGGAGCACTGGTGAACTTAGCAGGATTGTCCATCGCCATGGCGGTAGACCAATTGGTAGCTTTGAGGTTGATGAGGTGGCCCACCGCAATTCTGGGCAGAGCTTGGAAGGCCAAGCAAGCATCAACCACGAGATTGTTCGGACGATAAAGGAGTGCCCGGCTCATGCCCTCTTTATGGACTGCACTCATGACAATGAGGTCCCTGCGCAGAAGCGGGATGCTCGAGATACCCTCCCAAACGCCGCTCTTGTGTCGATGTGTGCTTGCGCTACAGGCAGTGTCATGGGGTACGACGAGATATACCCGAAACTAGTTGATCTTGTGGGAGAGACTCGACTTTATACGTCCCCTTTTTCTAGCGGTGAGGTCGGGTTGGGGGTGAGCAGAAGCGGCATTGGTGGGGTAAAAAAGCTGCTCAACCAAATTCATACATTAATGGGACAGGAGGGTTACGATGAGACACACGTACACCACGAAGGTGAATATGTTACCGTGCACCGAGTGCACCCAAATTCCAGAAGAGGCTACTTTCTAATAGCTCACACTGCTTTCCCCGGATACGGCATCCATAGGGGCAGCTTCCGCCCAGTTCACCTTACCGGTACTAGGGTGAAAATTATTGGGAGTTGGTCACTTGAGGTTGATACGAGTGAGGACTCAAGAGCAGAAGTCTTTAGCGATAAAAAAGGGTTGAAGGGTCTACCTAGCCGTGTCTTGGACGTGGAGGACTTTGTTGTTGATATTGGGGAAAATGAGACCACCATTACTGTGCCGCAGAAGTTCCCGCCTGGGAGCATCGCGTTGTTTGAAACGTGGATTCAAGACACCCAATGCGCTGATGGTTTGGACGAATTTGTCACCACTGGGGCAAAGGAGGCGTTTGGGCGTAGCGACCTTATGGATCTCAATTTCATTCTTTTTAGATGTGAGGCGGAGGAAAGGGACTCTAGCGATAGTAAAGACGGTGTTTACATCATTCCCAATTTTGGGCCTCTAGTGTATGCTGGATTGCAAGGGTGGTGGAGTGTGCTGAAGGACATCATCAAGAATAATAATCTAGCTCACCCCCTCTGTCAACACCTGAGAGAGGGCAAGTGGCCTTTGGATTACATCGTCGGTCGGCTGGAACGGATGTCGAAGCAGCAAGGGTTTGGGGGGCTACGGCAGCCAGCGGAGTGGCTGGAGCTACGCTTTACCGCCATCCGAGAACTACCAAGCTTTCTGCTTCCAAGATACTTTGCCTTGGTTGTCCGAACTGCTTATAATGCAGCATGGGATCGTGGATTGGAGTTGATGGGAGAGGATGTCAGAAGGGGGCAAGGATTCCAGAAGAAGCTGGCAATGGTCAGCGTACAACAGACCGGTATCGTGAAGTCAACTTCTCTATATCCGGACAAGGCTGTACGCTCCCTGGCTGCTGGGCTTCCACACTTTGCGGTTGGCTGGGCCCGATGCTGGGGAAGGGATGTGTTCATTTCCTTAAGAGGCTTATTCCTTGGTACTGGGAGATATGCCGACGCCAGAGAGCATATTCTCGCCTTTGCTAGCGTCCTGAAGCACGGAATGATACCCAACCTGCTGGATGGAGGCAAGAGGCCAAGATATAATTCACGAGATTCCATATGGTTTTTCTTGCAATCCATCCAAGACTACACAAAGATTGTCCCTGATGGCCTAGAGATCCTAAAAGAGAATGTACGGAGGCGATTTCTACCGTACGATGATAGTTGGTTTGAAGCTGACGATCCAAGAGCATATGGTAAGAGCTCAACTATCGAGGATATTATCCAGGAAGCTCTCCAAAGACATGCGCTTGGGATTTCTTTTAGAGAAGCGAACGCTGGTCCCGGTTTAGACATGCAAATGAGGCCGGAGGGTTTCCAAGTCGACATAAAGGTTGATTGGTCAACTGGTATCATTTTTGGTGGCAACCAATTCAACTGTGGAACCTGGATGGATAAGATGGGGGAAAGCGAAAAGGCGGGGACTAAGGGCATACCAGCAACTCCGAGAGACGGTGCGGCCATTGAGATCACTGGCATGCTATATAGTACTTTAGCCTGGTTGAAAGAGCTCGCTAGGGAAGGAAAATACAAATACAATGGCGTGAAACTTAACGATGGGGACAACAGGACAATGACTTTCGGAGACTGGGCCGCCAAGATTGAGGAAAATTTCGAGCGGGTGTATTATGTCCCACCCGACCCAAAGGAGGACGGCCGGTACGATGTCAATTCGAAATTGGTCAATAGACGGGGAATATATAAGGACCTCTATCGATCTGGAAAGGAGTATGAGGACTATCAATTACGTCCGAACTTTGTGGTCGCCATGTGTGTTGCGCCTGGGCTCTTTGAGCCCACAAAGGCCCTTCAGGCGCTGTATGTTGCTGACTCTGTACTCCGCGGGCCCACCGGGATGGCCACTCTTGACCCAAAAGACCTTAACTACCGCCCTTACTACAACAATTCTGAGGACTCGGACGATCCCGCCACCTCCAAGGGCCGAAACTACCACCAAGGCCCAGAATGGCTCTGGCCAACCGGCTTCTTTCTCCGAGCATTACTTAAATTCGACCTAATGCGTCGGAAAACTCCCGAGCAACGGGTAGAGAGCTTCCAGCAGATTACGAGGCGACTAGACAGTTGTGTGAAGGCTATTGATGAGAGCCCTTGGGCGGGCCTGACGGAGCTAACGAACAAGAACGGGGAACTCTGTCCCGACTCGGTGAGTGGATAACATGTCTGCTGTTGTCGGTGTTGACGATATAACTGACTAACGGCCGGTGTAGTCCCCGACGCAGGCATGGTCGGCCGGGTGCTTGGTTGACCTGTTCCACGATGGGAGAGAATTGTCCATCCACCACTGATATTGCTATTAGCGTTGGGTGCCGTTATCCTGTCTCTTCTATTACCTCCTAGGTTCGCGTTGGGCGCCGTTATCCTGTCCCCTCTCCCATTACCTCCTAAGTTTGCCTGGTTGGCAACTCTCTATAATACTAGATAATTAGAGCTACAATAGACTGGTTATAAGCCTCTGCATCTAGATCAAAAGCATTTCCTATCTCCAAAGTGCTGCATTCCCGCTATGTGTTTTCGACTATTGCAGTCGTATAGTCTGTTTGACAAGAGGACACACACACTCTCTCCCTCTCTGCAAATCGAAGAAATGCTAGCGTAAACGCAACGATGTCAACCACACTCCTGGGACCACAGCAGCGGCACACGGGCGAAGAAGCAACCGGGTCCAAAGCGTCTCCATTGGTGGAGTTGGGTGACGATACAGCTTGGTTTGACCCACGCGAGGAGGGCCAGGGTCTAGTGCAGGGGTGAAGCAGACTACGTTTTCTGTTTTGGCTAGTCATTATCGTTTTTTCACGTTGGGCGGTGGTTGGATGTTTTTTTTCGTTTTTGTTTTGTTGTTTGGTGGTGGTGATAGTGGATGGTGGATGGTGGATGGTGGTGGATGATGATGGTGAAAGAGGATGTGAACGAGGACGGTGAATGACGGCGGTGGATGGTGACGGAGAATGGTGACGGTGGGTGGTGATGGTGAATGATAATGGGGTGATAATGGTGAATAATCACCGCGGTGAATGACGATAACGATGAATTATCGCGGTGAATGGTGATCTCAGTGGAGCCGATAAATTGGGTCCTTCGGGGGGGGGGGGGAGATGCCGACTTCTCCGTAGATTGGATTCTTTGGGAGGGAGGTGCCGTGCTCTCCATAGAGTTGAGTTTGGAGCTAAGGGGGGAGGTGCAGATATGATAGTATCATTATCGGCATATCGGCGTATCGGCCGCGCGCTGAGCAGGGGGGAATATGTTGGGCTGGACTGGGTGGGGCTGGGTCGGTGGTTTCTCAAGAGTAGGGGAGGGGAGAGGGGGCTCTGGTGTTGCGGTGGGGCCATTTGGTGGCCTCTCCTCCTCCGCCAAGGGGGTAGAGCTGGGTTTGCAGGTCTACGGACAGAGGCACAATAGTGCCAGGAAGCAGTAGTTTTGGGTAATTATCATCTTGTTGTGGGCCCCCTTTCTCTCTCTTTCCCTATGGGGAGCAAAAAAAAAACCAAAACGGGAAGTGTGTGGGTGGGTCCCTTGTTGGGCCCAATCCACCCACTCCCTTCTCTTTTAGACTTTATCTATTTGAACAATAGTGACGCTTCCATCCAGGTTTTGGCTTTTTCACCCATCCTATTCAGTCTGCATTGTCCCTATTGTTTTGTCACCCCCTCGGTGGCGAATTTGGGACAAAAATGTGGGTCCTTTCGGAGGGGTATAAGAGGAGGGCTGGAGGGTCCTTTTTCCTCTTCCCTTCCTTCCTTCCTACACATTCTTGCTACGGTCAGAAAGCTGCTTCTATCACTCCTCTATCATCGTCGGAACGAACGAACGAACGTACATTCGTACACACATTCTTCTTACGAGATAGACTTGTGTCGGTCCGTAGCTTCTGCAAAGATTGGACTGTCGTTGCTTCTATTAGCTCTCGATTGTCCCGCCGTCTTTCGTCTACCCTCTTTAGAGAAGCCGCTCCTACCACGAGTAGTTAGCTGTCTTCCGTCCCTCTTTCCCTTCTTCCGCATAACATCTTTCGACACGCCATCACCACCGCTTCTACCAGCCCTCCTCCCACTTCCGGCATCGACACTTCTTCGTCACCTCCTTTCCAAACAGAGTTAAAGACTCTGTACCTCAACATCTTGTCTCTAAACAGAGCAAAAGACTCTGTACCCTCCACAGTCCTCTTACACGCCTTCCGCTAGCTTTCAGCTTCCCTTACTTCATCGAAAATGTCGGCTATTGCTATTAGCAACGGACCTGCGAGCAGCAGCGATGCCGCAACTATCGGGGCCGTAAGCAGCAACGCTGCTACCGCCATTGGGGCTGCGAGCGACAACGGAGTCCCTACCATCAACAGCAACGGAAAGCGCAACAGCGCCGGCGACAGCAAGAGCGACGACGCCACCGGGGGAAAGAAAGAGAAGTACACCCGTAGCCGCAACGGGTGCCAGTAAGCTCTTCCCCCCTTTCGATAGAAAACCCTTAGCTAACCCGCTTCCCCTTTTCAGAGAGTGCAAAGCTCGCAAAGTCAAATGTGACGAAGCGAAACCGAAATGCGGTAATTGCGACAAGAAGCAGCTCACTTGCAACTACCACAAGGAGCTGAAGTTCGTCTTTGAGGCCGGTGGCTCCGTTGTGGCCGAGCCTCCGAAGAAACGCGCCAGGCGCGCCAATCCAGGGGCCGCTATCGCTACCGCCACCACCACCATCAACACCAACACCACCACCACCACCACCACAACCAGCATCGCCATCGCTCCGGAGGCTGCTGCTGCCCCCGCTCCCGCCGCCGGCCAAACGGCCTTCTTCTTGGTAGCGGGGGCAGCTTCACGACCGCAACTACCGGGGTATGGCGTAGCGCCCGTCGCCCCTGAGCGGGAGCTCATGCCCTACGAGCCGATGCACCTACCGACCACCGCAGGACTCCACGGAGAGTACTACAACACCACAACCGACGGAGAGTCTCTCCCCACTCTCCCCGAGTTCGACGACTGGATGGCAGTAACCGGCGGTGACCGGCCGCTCAGATCCTTTAACACCCACCTTCCGGGTGCCCTCCCTGCAGCATTTCCGACTGCCCAGGGAGAGGCCGTGATGGACTGGAGGGTCGGCTCCGGGCTTGGAGCTGCTCCCGGGATACCGAGCGGCGGCTTACAGGCGCTTGGTGGATTCCATGGTGTTGCTGCTGCTGCTCCCGCGTACCAGGGGCAGTGCTACACCACCACCGGCCAGCAGCCATTTTATCCCACGCCGCCGACTGCCACTCAATACCCCACACAGCCGCATTGGATGGTTGCGATGGAGCGGGAGTTACAGCAAAATCCATCACCGCCAGAGGTGATGGTGGCCGCGGAGGGGGGGTTCCGACAGAACCCGAGGCTGCTTATGCCGGATCCATCGTTTCAGGTTGGGCTGGCCTTTGTCCCATCACCGATGATGGATCAAGGGCCGTACTTGCTTTCGCCGGATCCTTCAGCCTCGGCTCACCTACCGTTGTGGATGGAGCAGGGCCTCCATCAACAACACGGCCACCCCCCTTCGTTCGCCGCAGCCCCCCCTTCCTTCACCGGGGAGGCTCCTCCCGATATGTCATGGGCAACGGCCCTGGATGATACGGTCTGGTCGCCACCATTGGCGGCATCTCCCTTCGTCGGTGCTGCTTCCGGGCTATCAGTCCCGGAGCAGTACTCCCAGCAATCCTCGCCGTCGTCAACGGACCTAACGACCCCGGCGTCCCGTCTCCCCGGGCCAGACTCCTTTCAATCATGGCTCGAGGAGATCTTCCGGACGCCACCGCCATCCTCCCCGGCCTCCCAGCCCTCGATGCCCGGGCCGTCCCCCGAGGTGCGGCAATACGACGACGCCCCACCACCACCCTCCTCATCCCCAGCCACCCTCAACCTCGCCGACAATGCCCCACTCGCTCACGACCCATTCGCGAGTCAGTGCCTCCACCTATCGGAGTACGACTGGGCAGCTTGGGAAATGGGCCTCGACGAGGAGGAGGAGGCCGCAGGAACACCCTCACCACCAGCGTCTCACCTCCCAACTCCCGACGTAACCCCCCACGCCCAACGATATGCCGACACCGCCAACAACCTCTTCGATGTCGCCCCACTCGCCCGTGACCCCCCCGCGAGCCAACATCACCTCCCGCCAACAGAGTACGACCAGGCGGCAGAGGGCACGGATGAGGGCAAGGGCAAGGGCAAAGAAGGGGAAAGAGAATGGGAGGCGGAGGAGGAGGCGCCCGAGTGGGTACATCCAGACCCCGGCAGCCTCCTCGCGGCTGTCTTGCGTGGAGATCCACCGTCGGTGTGGAGGGTGATGCCCCCTTAGGGGGGGAGGAGTTGGAGTTGGGGCTTGGGGATGCGGATGGGGATGGATTGGGATTGGGATTGGACTTGGCATTGAAACGGAAGGGAGTTGAAGGGAAAGGGAGGAGATCTGAAAGGGCTTTTCTGAGGATGGAAGGTGGAATCGAAGAGTGGAAAGGTGGAAAGGGGAAAGGATAGGCATGGGCATAGGCATAGGCATAGGCATAGGCATAGGCATAGGGATAGGCATAGGCATAGGGATAGGCATAGGCATAGGGATAGGCATAGGCATAGCGATAGGGATATTGATATATTTGGGGTTTGAAAGGGTGTGTGAGAAGGAAAAAAAACACAGGAAGAATTCTGATCCTGTTGTTTCTCTCGTCTCTTTTTATATATATATATATAGCAGAGAGAGAGAGAGAGGGGGGAAAAAATCAAAGAAATTTCCCTACAAAACAAAACTTTGGAGAAGTGGGTGGGTGGATGAATTGATTTTATTATTGTTTTTATCGATAAAAAAAAAAGAAGTAGTTATAAACCCCCCCTCCGGTTGGTGAGGTTAAAAAAAAAAGAAGGCGCTAATACTCCGGCCATTCCTTGTCTACCTCTTCCCGCCATGCTCTTAGCCCACCGCGTATATCGCCGATGAAGCGTTCGCCGTCGCGATCGAGGCCAGCGTCTTTTAGGCGGCGAACGGCAAGTTGAGAGTCGTTGCCCTGTTGGCAGATGACGTAGATGGGGGAGGCGGCAGGGAGGGAGGAGGGGGGAAGCCAATCGGGTTGGTGGAAGAGGGAGATGGGGATGTTGATGCTGTTTGGCAGGGAGCAGAGCTGGAAGTGAGGGGGTTCGCGGGTGTCGATGAGGGAGTGGGGTAGGGTGTCGGGGGGTTGGCGGTTGAGGATTGCGCTGTATTCTTTGACGGTTATGCGTTCGCTGGCTTGGAGTATGTTGGTAGTGGTGGCGTCTGGGCGGTGGCCGCAGAAGGCGGTGTACGAGAAGGTGTTTGTGAGGATGGCGGCGCGGGTTACTGTTGCGGATGAGGAGCAGGCTGCGCAGTTTGCGCGACGGGGGCGGAGGCGGATGGTGCGGAAAGGGGTTTGGATTAAGGGGCTGAAGAGATGGAGGTATGGTGTTGGTTTCTTCTGCTGTTGCTCCCTTTGTGCTTCGATGGCTAGCAACTTGACTGTCTCCCCCGCCATCAAGACTCCCATCACCCCCACCACGGGGCCCAACACCCCGCCTTCTCCACAACTAACTAGCGTCTCTGGCGCTGGCGGCTGCGGGAATACACACCTGTAGCATGGCCCACCATCCATGTCGCCTGGGGGGAGGGGTGGGTAGTTGAGAACCATAAGTTGGCCCTCTGCGCGCAAAGCGGCCGCCGTGACGAGGGGTTTAGAGAGGAGGACGCAGGCGTCGGAGATTAGGTAGCGGGTTGTGGGGTGGTCGGTGCAGTCGAGGACAAGGTCGTAGGGGGTTAGGAGGGGGAGGGCGGTCTGCGGGGTTAGGGGAGCAGAGTGGGTAATATAGGTGGGTAAGGGGTTGAGCCTGTTCGGGCGGTTTGTCAGGAAAAGGGCAGGTGAGTGGGACGGAATTAAAAAAAACCGAACTAGATGTACACATCTCTCTCTCCTCTCCCTCGTACTATCATATCCTTCATAAACCAGACAAAAATAGAACAAAAGTAGAAGTAGAAGTAGTACCTACCCCCTTAGATACTCCACTGCGCTCTCCACCTTCCCCCACCCCAACCTCTCTGTCGAATGTGCAATCTGCCGGTGTAGATTCGACGTCTCGACCACATCCCCATCCACCAGACCAATCGTCCCTACTCCGGCACCGGCTAGGTAGGTCGCTGCAGGGCAGCCGAGCCCACCTAGGCCAATGATTAAGACGGAGGATTTCTTGAGGAGCAGCTGGCCTATTGTTGGGGTCATGGGTGTTATTTTTTGTTCTTCTGTATTTTTTTGGGGGTAATCAAAAGGGGGAAGAGGGAGCAAGTACCTTCTAGACCAATCTCGGGCATGATCATCTGCCGGCCATAGCGTTTATATTCTTCCAAAGACAGTGGTAAGTTGCTAGTTCTGATCCTGCTACTGCTGCTGCTGCTGTTGCTGCTGCTGTTATTATTATTTTTATTATTACTATTGTTGCTGCCCTCGCCGTCCTCAGGTTTACGGTCTTGACTATTTTCACGCTCTGCTGCTGCGAGATCGAGCTTCAGACGAGCCAGTTCTCCCTCCAGATCCGCAATACGTGAGCGGAGCTGTGCGGCGCTGTTGCCGTCGTCTGCCATTATAAATGGATAGAATCGAGGGGGTGTGTTAGTGCCTGGTCATAAAGCGCTATCCCTCTAGGGTTAAAGACTGAAGACTAGTGGCATAGCCGTTCTCCAACTGGTTACGCCGACACACCAGACATCCCGATTTACATTCCAAGGGAATCAGTTTCTTTCTGGGACGAGTCAAGCGATCGGGCGTGTTAGCTGTACAGACAAGTATAATCGGTACATCGTAACATCTCAGCAGCACGGAGTTACCCTGCATACGCAGAGCAGGCAAGATGTGTATAGCCTACGATCCATCTTATCTTATCTCCTTACACAATACAGTGTAAACCACAACCAAACCGCCAATTATCGACACCCCACAACGCTCTCACACCCTCGCCATGGTAATCCCCTCCAAGCCACTCCCCACCTATCTTACCACACTAACCCCCCAATCTACTAGGCACCCACCAGAGGAAAGCGTCCCTCAATCCGCAACAAGGTACCAGCAAAACCCAAACCCACCAAACCCACCATCACCCAACCCACCGCCCCATCCAAGACCAAAAAATCCAAACGCGCAACCAAACACCTCACTTTCGTCACCAAAATCTCCAAAAGCACAACTGGAAAATCTCCAGCCTCTGTAACGAAACGCCGCCGCCGCCGCCACTCCAAACCCCTACTTGCTGACCTCCAGTCCCTCGCCGACGCGCTGCCAGATACTTCGGAGATTCCTAGTGGGGAGGGGGCGGTCCTTCTCCGGAAAATGAGCCTAAAGAGCCGGCCTGGTGCGCTGAAGCGGAAGGCAAAAGTGGAGAGGGGGGAGAGGGAGAGGTTTAATAGGAATCTGGCGCAGATGGTTGGTGTTGTGGGGAAGGGTGGTGTAGGTGCTGCATCGCCGGCAGCGACCTCGACGCGTTGGGCTGCTCTGCGGGGATTCGTCTCCCAGACGCTGGAGCGCAAGGAAGGGTTCTGTTCATGAGGTTGCGGCTCGTGGTTCACTTCCGGGGGTGATGTATTTAATCACAGTTGGGCTGTACGTATGGCTAGGGGTTCCAACATTACCTTGAGGTGCACGACAAATGATACGAATTCAGCTTTATTCTTTTACTTTTTTTTTTCCAAAAAATAAAATAAAATTAGGGACTCGAGACAACCTCGCATTCTTTATTTGCTGTACAATCCTTACAACAATACCGGACAGAAATGTAGTGGTACTTTGGGACAGAACGATAAGGTGGAGGGAGGGTTTGACTAGTGTAACATTGTTTTTTTTGTCGATATTTCTGAAAGTGTACAATCTAACCGCATCACCTCTTTTAGCGCTTGATTGGTGGGTTGTAGATTAGTTTCCTTGTCTTGATCGGCGTCCATTTGTACCTTGAAGTGATTGTGTGTGAGCCAAGTTATTAGGTTGGGAATATATATTTACTTACTTCTTTACCCATACGCTCAGCGCAAATAGGACGGTGGTCACGACGACAACTTTCATTCCCATCTTCTTCCGCTCATCCATCTCGGGTTCAGCAGCCCAGTTCAAGAACTCGACGACGTCTTTAGCCATCTGGGAGCTCGTTGCGGGTGTGCCGTCCTCGTACTCAACGAGTCCATCGTAGAGAACGCGGGCCATGGCAATGCCTATGAGGGTCAATCGACCGACTCGCTTAATGTTAATTGAAATGCTTACCAGTTCCGGGGAAGTAGGGGTTGAAGTTCAAGCCAGCGGCGATTGAAGCACCGGGCGGAGCCTCCTCCGGGTACCCTGTCAGTAAACTGAAGACGTAGTCGCATCCACCATGCCTAGCTTTGGTGATTAGACTGAGGTCAGGCGGGAGTGCGCCATTATTTGCGGCACGCGCAGCTTCATCGTTCTTATAAGGGTCCGGAATATAGTCTGAGAGTTTCCCGGGCCGCTTTTCAATTTCGCCTTCATCATTGGGCTCAGTGTCGTATTCATGTTCCTCAGCCATTGCTTTGGCTTCATCGACGGTGTGAGTTGTTGCGACGAGGGCACGCCATGGGACTCTGCTAAGAGAGTGACAAGCGGAGCAAACCTCCCGGTAGACTTGGAAACCCCGCCGGAGCCTACTTAGTGTCAGACCTTGCATAGGATAACACCTCACAGCCCAGGAGGAACCTACGCTTGGTGGTCAAATGTTTTCGTCCATTTCTGGTGCTCCCAAGGGTACTTTGTTGGATGCAGTCTGTGAGTCCCGACGTTATCAGCACCTCACCTCGGTTATGGGGATATGCATCGAAGTCGAACTGACCCTTCTTCTGCCGGCGTCATGGCATGCACCTCTTGTCCATAGAGGTGGTAGTACCATGCAATTGATCCAATAGCAAGAGCAGTGGCTGCCGAACCCGCGACTGTCGATCTAAAATGTGATGGGGCTGATTCGGTTGCGGAGCTTTCAGTAGAGGCAGAGCGCTACCGTTCTGTTAGACATGTACAGAGCAAGGGGAGGTTCCCTGTCGCGGCGAATCTCTGATTGAATCACGGTAAAGAGGTTGGTGAGTGAGTGGGTGAACATACTCGGACCGTCTTTCCAACGCCTCGAGCAGCGCCTGTCACCACCCTCGACCGAAGGGTAGATATTGCCAGCATCGTGATCCAACCCGTGCTCTTACCGACAAGACCTATCCTTATAGAAGGAAAAGACCCAATTGCAGACTTGTGGCGTACACGAAACGATCGGACGATTTGATGAGGTGGTTTGGGTGAGTGATGAACAACTAGATTCTCGTTCAGTTGGTCACCTAGGCCACGCCGCTTTAGCAGGGTGAGCAGGGTGAGCCTTGGTGGCGAGCTCACCCCACCACAAGTAGAAGGGACGAGTCGATGAGAACGAGAACGAGAACAACAACGACAGCACAATGTTCGACGCTGACGATTACGACAGCGACAGCGACAGCGTAATGAGCGACGTCAGTGATAGCGGCAGTGGACGGAAGAGGCGTAAGCCTTCTGTCCCTAACCAGCTGTCTTTGTCGTTTGTAAAGCCTAGCCAGTCGACCAAACAGAAGCTCCTCACCCGGGACAACTATCGGTGCTGGCTCTGCGAGCTTGATGAGCTAGATATCTTGGAGGCATCACACAACGTTTCTGCTGCGAGCCAAGCTGCGGTTAGTACTTCCCTCTGCCCACCTTTAGAAAATAAGAGCTACAGCCGGCAGAATTATTTACCGGTTATTAGTTCCAGTGTTACAAGTCCTAAGGACTTTTCCCAGCATTACTCACCCACCCTGCGCACGTTGACAACCTGATCCTACTATGTAGGAATTGCTATGGGCTCTATGATATGCCGTCTCCAGGATGGATTGTGCTTCCAGAGCATCTTGAGTTCTTCATCAATTGGGAGGAACGAGATTACAAGCAGCAGGAGGAACAAGTCGCTCGCAAGGGTATTGCCGTCCCCAGAACTGTTCCGTCTTCGGATGATTATGCCGGGGGATTTGTTCCCTATTTTTTTCATCCATCTAAGTGGGTGGTACTACGAGCAAATACGATAGCATTTCCCAAGAAATATTTAGAAGCACCAACTGCGATCATTTTGAAAGCAGCGCTGGCTGTTTTACAGCCATTCCCGGAGGATCAACAGCTAGGAATTGGCATACAAGATAGTGTCATCTCCAAGCTATGTACACTTCTCTCTCTGTACAAGCGTGGGCAATCGTCTAGCCCCTTGACAGAACCCAGCATTTCCAATACCTTGGTCACCATTGTCGAAGAAGTGGAGCTAGCGCCAGGTAGCAGTATAGTGGCTACTACAGTACAGGGGATTATGCCTGCAGGTACTACTGACTGGCCGCCTGGTGAAGATTACTGTAATACAAATAGGCCAGAACAACGCTATCACAGCAGCTCTTCTGCTAAAGGTCCCACGGTAGAGAGGCCGCAAGACGCACTTCCTCAACTCGATTTATCCCTCTCAAAATCCACCTCAGATGTGTCAAGGTGCTAGATGTTGGCCGCAGGCACTCGGGCAGTGGCTCGTGGCTACGGTGAGCTCGGCGTATGGTTCGCGGGTACACTTGGGCGCTCGGACGCTCGTGAGGTGTAGCTCGTATAGCGATATAGTCTATTGGGGTAGCTAGATTCACACGAAGTATGTGGGTTGACCGATAAGGTTGTAAGAGCAACCTCATCGCGCTACGTAAGGGGTTCGCGAGCCGCGAGCTTCGGCATGGCTCGCCTGGTGGCCCGAGCTTCCTCGTACCCGTCACACTACTCCTCCTCTTCCTCTTTCCTGTGGTTGCGAGCTCCTGCGAGCTGGTTCTGGGTTGTCGGTTTATCGTGGTTTTGGTTCCGGTTCTTGGTTCGAGCCGGCATTCCGCCATGCTCGTGGTTTTCGTGGTTCTCGCGGTGGCCCTCTCGTAGGCGTAGCACTCCTGGTTTGGTGTTCGTGATTCCTTGCTCCCTCTGACGGCTTCTCGTGGCTCACCGGTGGTAATTCGAGTAGGGTCATGGTTCGGTTACCGTGGTTTTGTCTCTGGGCTGTGGTTGTCCCGCGGATCATCTCAATGGTCTGTAGTAGTTTAATTGTGTCTTTGGTATGCTTACGAGCCTCTTCTGAGCTTTCGCAGTTTCGTTCTTAGTTTCTGCCTTGGTTGTTGTTGTTGTCGTGGGGTCACGTGTTCCACACTTGCTGTTGTTGTTCTGCGTTCCTCGAGCTTCTTCGTACCCCACGCTCATCATGGACGACACCGCCATTGCGTATCGTTCGCTCACCAACTCTGGGACTTCGTATGCCCTTTCCCGTCCTCTTCTGCGCACTCGCGCTTCTTCTGTTCTGCTGGGGCCTCCTGCCATGCCTCTCGCTCCTCTGGAGCCTCCGCCGACTCCTGCGCCTCCGGCCCTTCCTCCTCACTCTTCGTCGGCAGCGATGGCCGTCGATCTCTTCCGACTTGCATCTGGGGTGGAGGGCTCGCCCTCGATCTCTGGCTCAGGGCTTTTTGTCACCCCTGGCCCCCCTCTCCTACCTCCGGTTCCCTCGGGCCTCCTCGGTTCCCGTCTCCTCCGGCCGGGTCTGTTGGCGTTGTCCAACTGACTCTGTGGGAGCAGGCCACCGCTCCGGGTGGCCCTGTTCCCTCGGCAAAGCGCCAACGGGCCTTCGAGCTTATGAAGGCCGTTGAGGAGAGTGGGACTGAGTGCCCTCCCGGTTCCGAGTGTTCGCTGTGCGCCTCCGCTGGCGCTCGTTGTTTCGTGTCGACCTCGTCTGTTACGCGCAAGTGTAGCTTCTGTGTCTACAAGGCCGCTCCCTGCTCCCTGGTAAGTTCCTCTCCTTCTCCTTTTTCCTTGGCTAACTGTGGCTAGGCTGCTGCTGCTGCTGGGCCCTCTTGTCCGCCCCCCCCTCCTCGCCGGAAGCGTCGGGCTTCCGTGACTCCTCCGGTGGATCCCCTGGCGCCGCGTGCGTCTCGTCGGGTTCGTGTGGCCCCCCGTTCCTCTCTGGCTCCTCCGAGTCCTGCTTGTGGTTCTCCTGGGCCTTCTCGTGCGGTAAGTAGTCTCCCCTCGCTGTCACGAGCCGTGCTAACTGTTTCCGCAGCTCGCCTCTCCTGCTCGTGGTCCTGTTCCTCGGCGTTCTCCTGCCCTCCTTTTGGGGGAAGAGCTCGGCGGTCCGTCCGCCTCCTCTGGTCGTCGTGCTGAGTTGGTGCGTGGTGGTGGTGTAGGTGGTGGTGGGAGGGCGGTGGAGCTTCGTGGGGAACCTGCTGTCCCTACCCCGAGGCAGGTTCCGGTGGAGGGTGGCCTGTCGGGCCGTTTTGTGAGTGTCGAGGAGCACAAACGGCTCCAAGAGCGCGTTCGTCTCCTCGAGCTTGAAAACCGGCATCTGGCGGCCACCGTCAACTCCCTTCGGGACTTCATCTTGGGGTCGGGTGGGCGTAGGGACCTCTCCTAGCTCTGCCGGTGCCTCGGGGTGTCGTTTCCCCCTTCTTTCGAGTTTTCTGTTTGTTTCCTGTTGTTCGGCTTCCTGTATGTAGAATTCGTTTTCCTCCTGCTCGTGGTTCCCTTGTGCTCTGTGACTGCCGTAGTTCGCTCGTCTGCCTCTTTCGGACCCCCTGGCTTTCCGGGGTATCGTTGGTAGAATGCTCGAATTGCTCCCTTTGCGTGCTCGAGGTTTGCTGCCGGTTCCCATGATGACTCCGCCATAGGCGTGTCTGTCCATCGAACTTTGTATTCTAAGGTGGTCCCCCTTCCTCTTTTCTTCCATCTGCTGTCTAATACCTCGTCGACCTCTCATTCATCTTCACCCTCTACTATTATGGGCCTGGCCTCTGCTCGAGCTGGACGGTCCGACTGGGTTTCCTTATACGGTTCTAGCAGCGAGATGTGGAATACTGGGTGTATTTTCATGGTAGGCGGCAGCTTTAGCTGCCTCGCGTGGGTGCCCACCTGTTTTGTGATCTCGAAGGGGCCTAGTTTTTTGTCGTCGAGCTTCGCTGATGGTCTCGAGGTCCTAATGTTCGTTGCTCGTAGCCAGGCCTTCAAGCCTACCGCGAAATCGGGTGTTCGTGGTGCTTGGCTGCGATCATAGTACCTAGCTTGTTGCTGCTGGGCCTTCTCAAGCATGTCTTTTAGGTGCTCGTGGGTCCTCGAAATGATTCGAGCTTGTTCTTCGGCTGCTGGGACTTTGCCCTTGTCCTTCAAGTGGACTCTAATCGCCATGTTCCGTCCGTAGTTGGCATAGAATGGTGATAGCCCCGTGCTAGCTTGTTTAGCGTTATTCAGGCAGAACTCTCCTAGCGGAAGGAGCTCGACCCAGTTATCCTGCATATAGTTACAGTAGGCTCGTAGATATTGCTCGATGGTTTGGTTCATGCGTTCTGTTTGCCCATCAGTTTGCGAGTGGTAGGCTGTCGAGGGCCGTTGCTTTATGCCCAGGCGTTCGTACAAGGTTTTCGTGAACTTACTTATGAAGGGCTTACCCCTGTCCGACACGATCGTTGTGGGCATTCCATGGTGGGCTATTACGTGCTTGATGATCAAGTGGGCTAGTTGGGAGCTATTCGTGGTCTCGTAGCATGGGATGAAGTGTGCCATCTTGGTAAACCTATCTACTACGACAAGAATCGAATCGTAAGGTGGTGTTTCCAGATTTGCCGGGTCTTTTGACAATGGTAGTTTCACGATGAAGTCCATTGTAATTGACTCCCAGGGGCCTCGAGGGATCGACAATGGTTTCAAGGTGCCGTAGGGCTTATGGCGGTTTGGTTTCGACCTTGAACATACGTCGCATAAATCCACGAATGCTCGTATGTGCTTGTCCATGTTTTCGAAATTGTAGTTCCTCGAGACTAGTTCATTCGTTCTCTCGCGGCCTTGATGGCCTGCCGTTACCTCATCGTGGTGCTCGTGTAGTACTCGTGCTCTCAGTTCCTTATTGTTGGGGATGTAGATGAGTCCTCGTCTTAGTAGTAGCCCGTCTTGGTTGATTGTCCACTCTTGGTTGTCCTGTTGTGGGCCTGCTCGAGCTTGCTCGAGCGCCTCCGTGCATTTCGGGTTGGCCTCGTAGGCTTCCTTTAGCTCTCGAGCAAGGTCGTCGTCCTTTTCTAGGATTGTTTCTTCTAGGATCATGGCCTGTAGGCTTAGCTGCTCCGGGCGTAGTATTGGCGGGTGGGGTTGTCTGTTCGTTGGGTCCTTGTGTGGGAAGTAGTCTGGGCGTCGTGATAGTAGGTCTGCTTTGGTATTGTCTTTTCCTGAGTGGTGGATTATCTCGAAGTTGTAGCTGCCCAGCATTTCAGCCCAGCGATCTTGCCTCCTATTCAGGACCTTCGTAGTTGTGAAGCGTTCGAGGTTTCGGTGGTCCAAGTATATCTTGGTACATAGGTGGGCTCCCTCGAGGTAGACCCGCCAGTGTCGCAGGCATTCCACTATTGCCAGTAGCTCTTTGTCATAGATGTCGTAGTTCTCCTCTACGGGTGTGAGCTTCCTGCTGTAGAATGCTACCGGGCGAAGCCCGCTCGAGTCCCGTTGAGAGAGGTACCCCCCTATCGCGCCATCCGAGGCGTCTGCCTCTAGGATCCCTGTCAGTTCTGGGTCCCAATGTCTTAGTATCTTGCCACTCGAGAACGCTGCCTTTAGTTGTTCGAACGAATGGTTGGCTCTTGCTGTCCATACGAACTGCCTATTCTTGCCCCGTAGGAGGTTGGTCATCCCTCGAGCCTTCCGGCTGTACGCTCGTATGAACCGCCGGTAGAAGTTTGCGAAGCCTAAGAAGGCCTCGAGCTCGCGCCTGGTCCTCGGTGTGGGCCAGTCCATCACTGCCGCCACTTTTTTGGAGTCCATTTAGACGCCCTTCTTGCCGACTATGAATCCTAGGAAAGCTATCTCTGGCATATGGAATTCGCACTTCTCGAGTTTTACGAATAAGTTGGCCTCAGCGAGGTGCTCGAGGACTGCTCGTACATGTTGAGTGTGTTCCTCGATCGTGTTTGAGTAAACCGCTATGTCGTCGAGGAACGCCACTGCGTACTGGTCCAGATATGGCTTGTGTCACGAACGTAGATTCCAGGCGCTTGGAAAGCAAGATAGGACTACTTCTATTCGACGATTCAAAGCTAAAG